>LPNX010387875.1:415862-503246 GCA_001517045.1 Pseudotsuga menziesii
TATGTTTATAAATCATTGCACAGATCCATAGGACTCACTACATAATCTACCATTTATTACCACTAAGTGTAAGTCAAGATATAGGTTTATCTATGGAGTGAATATAAGAACCCACAACATGATCTTGAATTAAAGACAACTTATGTTAAGGAGGCAAGAACAAAATATAAGGAAGAGAAAGGTGAAGCTAAATATTTCACGCCGCCACAAATAGTTAAGAAACCAATACTTAATTGTGAATCATGACAATTGACCCAATTGATAATATAAGGAGAGAACGATGAGGAGGAACACAAGTGTTAAGAGGAAGTGCATGCAACAAAATATATCATAAATTAAAAAGGGGACTACACTAGTCGAACACCTCCTTGCACTTATACTATCAATAAAGAACCATTATTACAACAATAAGGAGGAAATCCAAGGGGAAATTAACAACACCCCAACAATAATATAATTTATAACCCATGGATCCAATCCATGTTAAAAGTCAATCCAAGATTCCAATTCAAAGAAAGTTGTTAAAGTCACAAATTGAATATTTTCTATAATTATAGCAAGGTGAAGACAGATATCACCAAATTATTTATCAATACAAAGATAATATTCTAGAGCCATCAAGAAAATATCCATTGCCTAGAAATACTCAAAGGATTGTATATAATTTGGATTTTCATATGGAGGTGACACTGATGATATAGTGGAATTCCTCAAATCCGTCACAAGATTTGAGAAATATTTTAGATTTAGGATATACTCTATATGAAGAAGATTCACCACCATAAGAAGATCTTGGTACACCATCAACAACTTAGAAGATAATTCTCTCTCCTATTCTAAAATAAAGGATACATTAGGGAATATGGATCTAGTGTAGGTTTTTGTATATAAACCCTCTTCCCATTCCTAGTCACGATGTTCCAGCTTTGAAGGAAAGCTATAAAAAATACCTAGTGTGTATATTGACCACTCTGTAATTCCTTCAATATATATAACATGTTACATTGAAGATATTATGAGAGAATTACAATACAGATAGAGCACTTGGAACTTCTTTTCATGATTTGACCATAACACTTATGTATGTGGTGGTAAAAAAGGAAGCTTTAACTATTGAAGTTTAGGATTTTCAAGCTTTGGTGGCCGCACAAGATAAATCACAAGTCTACATTTTCCATTGAGAAATATACCATTTTATATGAGTGTATCAAAATTTTAAAGAAAAGAATACCTATTTGGAACTCAACGTCAGCGGGTGCCATCACTAAAAGATAATTAACTTAATGAAAGATAAATGTTATCAATGGGATGTTTCAATGGGTAAAGCTAGTGAATCTAGGATTTATATCTATTAGATTCTATATTTCAACTCTTAATCCATTTAACACTAGTAAAAAATGCGAGATAAATGACCAGGAAACCAAAAAACTTGGCCACCACAGTTTTTTCAAGGTATAAATGACCAAACTTGAGTGATCCAACTAAAAGTAAGTAGAGGAATGACCAATTGGGTCACGGGATAAAATATATGACTAGATAACAAGTAACTAAACTAAAAATTACCACATAACAATAACATTAAGAATATGAATTGGTAATTTATTTGGTCATTGTTAGTTGTGTCACTTCAACAATGGAAAATTCCAGTTTTGACAATGAATTTGTACAATTTATTCTAAGGGGTCTCTGAATCCATCTGCGGTTTTAAAATTTAGTAAATTATAACATTGTAGATGTATTTAGAGACATGAGATAGTGTCGAAACATGAAATCATAAGCAAACCTACTGGACATTTTTGCAATATCATTTCATTTGTACTGTCACAACCAACTCAATGTGCTTATCATGTCCATTTATTATTTCACCATTTTTGCTTTCGTATTATCCATTTGACAGATCCACCAAGTTGCATCATGCGCATCATCACAGTGTGGTTGAGTCGAGTCTTGGATATTTTTTTGTCTTTCCCTCTCTACATTCTCATGTTGTGAAGTTGGTGTCATTATGTTTGGATCATAATACTAGTCACATTCATATTTTGTTTGAACAAAACCCTCGTCGTTTGACCAACTCAACAGTTTGTTAAAGTTTCAACAAGTTCATGTATTTTGCATCATTATGTTAGCTAAAAATTGTCAATTTCACAACCTCCATTATTTCTCCATATACATCCATTCATCATGGTTCTCCTCACACCTAAGTTTGGAAAGTTTTAAAGTTCCCCTTGGATCTCTCCCTTGCAAAAAATTGTCAATATCCTCCATTTTGAAAAGAAAAAAATACTCCCTTTTTGTAAATTTCTTTAACAAAAAGAGTTACCATGATTCTAATATTTCCTCACATTGACATTAAATAGTTTATATATTAATATATTAAATAGTTATTATATATGTTAATATAATATATAGTTTATATAATTTTTATATTCATATACTATTTAATACAATATGTATACTTTATAATATAGTTATTATATGTAATCTATTAATGTTAATAAGTTTTAAAAAACAAGAATATAAATAATAAAAGGAGGGAAAATCAATAAATAAAACAAAAAAATAACAAAAAGAAAGAAAGAAAAAACGTATTAAAGTAGTCGAAAGCCTCTAATCCGCGGTGAAGGTATTGAAGCAATGTTATTCTACATCTAAAAAAATTGATCTAGACATCCACAACCTCTGGCATATGATCTGCAGTGGAGATTGAAGCAATCTTCTTTGGAATTAAATATCCACCTGAAACTTACAAATCTAACCAGCATCTGAGGCGATCCAAGGATCACGATTTGCGCCTTGAAATAATATCTAGGGTTCACAAGCCACTCTCGAATGGGATAATAATTGTGACAAATAGAGGTCTACAGTTTGGGAAATTTGATACGTTGGATCACTCTCTTTTGAAATTGATGAAACAATTTAAAACCATTATTTTTGAGTAAGCTACCACCATCAACTGAAGTGAATTAGAGGCTAGGGATTCCAAGCTATCCAGTTTAGATATGAGGAATTCTTGTTCTTAAAAGAGGGTTTGTTCTATAGAGATATGAGGCTTAGGCATTTGAAGCATAGGCGATCTTTGAACAGGGTATGATCTATTGATCTGTAGATTGGGCTATGGCAATACCAATGACTAGAACAATCTATAATCTGCAATCTATAGAAGAATCCAGGTGCATAAATTCTTTCACTCTCCCCATACATGTTTTGGAATACTAAGTTCAGCTTAGAATTCAATATATAATTTTTTTGATATTAAACATCACTTACTGGATGAGATCTTACTTGTAGGAAGAAGTATCGAGGGTGGATGGGAGTGGAGTTATGAGGAGGGTGCACTGAAGGTATAGATTCCAATAAAGCAACCACTGGGCATAGATCTGACATCCACACTAGTACATATGGCTCAAAAGTTCCACGAAATATTCCGACGAATAAGTCAAAATCAAAATGTTTGTGGATAAACAAATAAATTTTTGGAAAATAAATTGTTTTGGCCCTTGATAATTGTCACCCTAGTGTTGGAAATAGTATTTTGTCACTATAGTGACAAATGTTCATGGAAAAAGCAACATATATGAGATGTTTCTCATTGTAGCAATGAAAACTTAACACATGCAACATCAACTGTCAGCACAGTAACGATCATTGAATTTTTGTTATTGTTGAAAGTTGATCATTGTGCATTTTTGTTGGAACCTCCACGATCATTGATTTATAAATACATGTTCTTAAGACACATTTCAACAAATTATTTGCTATAGTTGCAACAATTTTTCTGCTGATTGTTCGATCTGTGATTTCAAGAGTCCTGTAATGGTTTAACACATCGAATTTTTTATCTCCTTCAGTTTCCACGTTAGTATTTTTAAATTTTGTCTCCTTTAATAATGTGTAGGGTCATCCATAAAGTGAGTCACTATTCATTTTCTCCTCAATACTAATGCTTATATAGATTTTCCGCATAGAATTTGATAGATATAACATGATCTATTTTTAAAGGCCATGGAGGGACATTTACTAATTAGATTTTCACTTTCCATGTCACGTCCTCTAATTTCCTATATATATATATACTATATTCAATTTACTTATATACTGATTGAGTTTTTTTTGTTCTTATAAGCTATTAGAATGTCAAATAAATATACTTGGGAAGAAAATAATAAGAGGTATGCTGAGTTTAAGGCAACATTGGAGGCGAAGGGCGATGGAAAGTGTTATTTCCATTGTAATGATTGCAGGGGTTTGCAAACGAGAAGAATTTTAAGGACAATAGCTGAAAAACATTGCAAGGAAAAGGGGCATGCTAAAGGGGGGTATGAATATCATCCCTTGGTAAGAAGTTATTCATTACATAATGTACTTCTTGTAATAGTATTGATCATGTATTCACAATTTTTTTTATCATTTAAAGTATATGTGTTGTATATTATACACTAATGTTATTACATTGTTTGTAAATATAAATACAATACCCCCTAGATGTTGATGTCCAGAGAGCTATTTGCCACATAATAGTAGAAATACTACTTTATAATTTGAGGAACATGGAGATCATAATATTGAAGATTGAGTTCTTAATGATCCTATGGACTAAGATGACGTTATTGATACAAATGACGAACATGAGATAAATATATTGATCCAAGACACATTTGATCCTTTTGATGAGGAAAACCTCCATGAAATTCATGATGTCCCTCTACTCGAGAAGTCCCATCAACCTCTTTATGAAGGCTCAACAAAAAATATTCTATCTTCTATATTGTTGTTGGTTAACTTGAAGGTTTTTAATGGTTTATCAAACACTTGTTTCAGACATCTCCTAAGGTATGTAATGTATTAATTGCATCTCCACATGGTATCAAAGGTTGACTATTTTCCTCTATTTTTAGTGTTAATTAATTCGTAAATTAGGTGTTGGTCACTGTAATTTCTAATTAATTCACGAACGAAGTGCTTAATATAAATTTTCAACCTAGGGAAGTCTGGTTATTTTAAAGGAAACTACACAAGATATATTCATGAACACACAATAACTGATAATCATAAATCACCTTATTCATTCAAAATAAAACCTTGAAACCTAATATTATGTTCTGCCACTAATCAATCCAATCCTTAATGAGAATTCAATCTTCAAGAATAAAATATTCACAAGCCTTCAAATCACAACAATTCATAGAATAACTAGCTAGTTTTACTTTTGCTATAAGTTAAATCCAATCTACTATTGTAAGGAAAACTGTTTTGCAATTAAACACTCTGAAACAATCTTTTTATTCAATAAAATCATGCATCACTACCCGTATTAGCAACAAAGGAAGATACACGTTAATCAAACCAGGTGACATAATACAGGTGTAACAAAAATAATTCTTGAATTCGATGACACACTACTTTAAATAAATTCAACACACTTTACAATCTATTGTTCAACAATTATATTCCTAATTAACCAGCTGTTTTCGCAACTAAACAAGAAATGTAAATAACAACTCAAAACACAATGTTGCAACAACCAACAAAGAGATGTAAATCGATCGGGAAATGATACACAATAGATCATGAAAATTCTAATACACAATAGATCAACAAAATTATAACAGAGATGCCTTCACAAATCAGAAGAAACTAATACACAATAGATGAGGAAAATTCTGCCACTTTCATTGATAAAATAACTCAAGTACAACACTTCTCCACCTATGTTACAATTGTTATTTATTTATTAGTCCCTTCGTCGACGAACCAATTCTATTTAAATACTAAGGATGAGAAATTAAGATCCTTCAAATTCAGAAAAACATGAGGATCAAAGATCCTCAGACTATCTAATCAATATCCAAAATAGAAGTAATTACATCATACTGTTATAATAGCAACAAAGTCTGTTTCATAAGAATTTATGGTTTAATAGATCGAACTAATCCAATTCCTTATAAATATCAATGTGCCACATAGATGAATAGGTTCAACCTTTCCTACAACGACCCCAAGACAGTGCCCAAAAGAAGTGGAACTGCTCACTCATAGCTTTCCTTTCCCATTTGTATTGGCAAGCTGAGACACCCAAATCCTTGTTTATCAATAGACTGATACACATAAATCTCCGTGTATTAGCAGGTTGTTTTAGAAAAATTTCATGTAGGCTTTATCTATCTTCATCAATCCATCACAGGTTAGCTTATTCAAGAAACAAAACCCATAAAAAAGATTAATTAAAAATTATTTTGAAAAAAAAAAGATGAATTATACCTGCTCATAATCTTGCTTTTCCTTAAAAAAAATACCATTTTGGTTGTAGTAATAAAGGAAAACAGGGGAAAAGGTTCATGGAAAAATAAAGAAAAAGGGTTGTTTTTACTACCCAACACCCCCACCCCCAACTACACAGTTACATTTCATCGTGCAACAAAATCGTGTCAATTCGAATATGAATTTGGATCAAAGATTCTTCTGTGCGAGTGAAATTGAAAGAAGATTCACGTTTATCTTCCCTATTTATGTTTCCTTAGCAGGAAACCAGTTCACCCCAACACTTTTTCTCTGCCTTTTTTTTCAACCTGTATCTCCCTATGTGTTCTTTCTCAGGAAACTATATGATAGGAAATTTGAATCTCAACCCCAACCAATTTGGTCCACAACTCTAAATGAAATCGACATAACCAGGAACTCGCGACAAAGCATAAGTGAAGTTTTCAAAACAATAAGGATCCCTTGTCCTCATAAGATGCGAAGATGTTTCCCACCTGCATTTACTGCCTTCCTATGCATAAGGTTTTTGATTCATTAAGATTTGTACACATTTGTTTATGACATCACGTTGAAGTTCTATCATTTGATTTTCTCTTGGTGGGGAGGAAAGGAACGTCTTATGGCCGTCAATAATTGCAGCAAGGGATTGTGGTTCACCTCGGACCCATAAAGTAGAGTTCTCCTCATATTTTGAATGGTCTAAAAGGCATTCAACCAAATCAACTGGTTAGTGACAAAATAAGTAAATTCCCTTAGGTTCACATCCCCTACATCAGGAATGGGATCAAACAGAACATTCATAAAACAATCTAAATCATGTAGATAAAATTCACATAAGATATTATGTTTAGAAAACTTACTCTGAGCAAGAGTGTCCAAAAATTGAGGAACTGTGACAAGCTGATAAGGCCTTTCTTCCTTAAGAGCATACAAATTTAAAAGAGGCAATTGTTCATACAGAAAAACATAATATGAAGGTGACTAACTCCTGCAACTTAGTAGTTCTTAAATTAATGCATACATATGTTCATTTTCTTGCTTCATAGTTTTATATCTCCTTAGTTCCTTTAATTATGACTGCAATTTTTCCCAACAAAACCTCTAAAAAGTCAATTCTTCATCCCACTTCTCTCTAAGTTCCTTAATGACTTTCCTACATGTGGAAAGATGAATCATCCCTTCTCCATGCAAGTTAGCCTAATATTCCATTAATTCTCTTCAACTTTTAGCAGAGAAATTTCCTCTGCCACAATCTGTGCTTCTTCATCTTCTTCATCCAATTGAACGATCTTAGAAGGACCCCGAACCTTTAGATCACTATTTCTCCTTGGAAGAGTGAAGTCTTGAGTTTTTGGTTCTTGTGTTTCAAAAACTAAATTTTGTGTCTCAACAAATTCTTTTTGTGCCATTGGTTCTTGTGTTACAATGGTCTCCTCGTTTTATGATGTCACTAGTTCTTTTGTTATAGTGAATTTTTCTTGGGTCACTGGTTCTTGTGTTTCAATTACTTGTTCTTGCTAAGGAAACTCTTCCAAAGATTCTTGTGTTTTCAGGTCCAGTGCCTTCTCCCCAGTAGGTCTGGAAGTATTACTTGCTTGCATTGTTCCAAATTCTTCCTGTCTTAACTGCATATTTCTCCAAGATGAAGGTTCCATAAGAGTTACCTTGTACCCTGTGAGTCTAAAGATATATCCACATTCTGAGCATATATACTCATCATGATTGCCACCTTTTGAAATGACAAGATTCCATCTAATCAACAACTTCATCTAGTGTGTTTAGTCTATGGCTTGCTTGAATTTTCAGTGTATCTTTTAAACCTTGTATTTCTCCCCTAAGCATTTGTACCCCCTGTTTCAGGAGGTAATTTTCTAAAATTAAAGTCTATAATTGAACTAGTCCATGTTCCACATCAACTTCTTGTGGATTGACAGACCTTGGTATTGAGGTCGAGATGATTCCCGGTTCTCGTGTTTCAGGAGCAACCTCTTATTTTCCATCTGCACCCCTAGTTCTTGTGTGGCAAGGGATGACTGAGGTATTAATATTGGGACTTAAGTATCTGTTTTATGTTTTTGTGCTACCTCTGTTGTGGTGGTAGTATGAGTCCTCATTTTTTTAGTGGACTAGGAAACTGAGCTTGAGTGCTCAATATTCTCTTATTTCGTCGTGGCATAGGAGAAATAAACCCCTATGTAAGTATTTCAACCTCATCTAGAAGGGGAGAATCATCCTTTCATGATGATTATTTTCCTAATCTCTTGATTTCATCATGTTTATTGAAGGGTTCAACCTCACGAGTCACCTTCAATGAATTTTCAATCCCCTCCATCAACCTTTATTCATGACTAATTTCCCCTATAAATACTTATTTATTTCATGAGTATATTTGGGGCTTGTTCATAATTTCTCATTCATGGGAGCTAAAACCCCATCGTCACGAGACCTAGTTTCTTCGGAGGGTTTTCTTCCATTACATTGTTCAATAATTTCATGAGAGGGATTGAGAATTATTCTTGGACTATCTGTCTTTCGAATTGGGCTTCCAATTGGCTCCTAAGGATTTGTACCCTGGGAAGCATTTACAGTTGTAGATTCCACCTTGTTTGAACCTTGGTCAATTTCTATTTCTCCATATTCCCTACCCATTTCTTTGCCTGACAAGATCTGCTCATTCTACTCTTTTATCTCACTGTCTCCTTCTTCAATGTCTAAAGGGTATATCCTCATAAGAAATTTCAACCATGATTAATGCCTTTGTTCCAGTTCCCTTATACTATTAATTTACTGAGGCTATGGTTGGTGATGGAAGCCTGAGGCTACTCATAACTTCTCACATAATGCACCATATTTTGCAGAGACCTTAGAAGATAAAATGGCATATTCACTAAAGTAACATTACATATATGAGATAATAAAACAAATTCATATGTGTAAACAACTCCGTACTTACCTTCATAGTTGATACTTTTTTTAGGAATACTGCAACCTGGTCCTAAGGGTGCGAAAAAGGATCTAATGCAGTCCCTCGTCCTCTTGATCAAACATTCTCTCCTACTGCTAAAAAATGTTCTTTTACACTCGACACAGGCATGTTCAGTCCAAACCGGCTCCTTCCTATTATATGCAAACCTGTAACTTCTGCTACAACTTTCTCAAAAACTTCAATTCTCAACCCCCCAAATTCCTTATGATCTTCCATCAGATTATGTGAAAACTGTAATGCAGCAGCCTTGTCAAACCCAACCAACCTCTCAAAATACATTGTCCAACCGACTTCCTTGAAAATTATGAAAACTTCCACGTTTCTCTGCAATGCATCCATCTTCTTTGGCTCATGGAGGACTGCAAAACCTCCCATGATATCCTTCTTCAGGAATCTCAGTTACATAGGTAAGCATAAAAAATTCCAAATTCGGATACCAAAGTTGTAGCATGCAAAACAACAATGTACAGTGGGAAAGTCGTTGGGTGTTTTTATAAATTAGGTGGCATAAAGGTAGTATAATGTAAAAGAATCTTGTGGATGAAGTTATTGCATGGATTGGATAGAGAAAATAGATTTAACGAGACGAGAGAGCATAATGACAACCCCCGTCCCCAAACTAAAAAGATTAGCTCAAACAATTACCAATGAGGACGATTAAGAACGATATACTCATGATTATTTATCAATTTATGCTTAGCCATATATGTCGTTAGGATTCATATATTTTACACTTACATGATGGATCAAGTACAAATTGAAGTGGATTGCTTACCTTGTTAGATATTTTAGTATGGAGGCCTTCCTCGTCACATAGCTTCATGGATCATGTGGGACCTTGACATAATGAGAGGAATGAACACATCGACATCATACCCAAGTGTATCAGCGAGTGGAGAAATTGGCAGATTTCCAACATCCTTTTTAGAAATATAACATAAATGGTATTGAAAATTGGCAGAAGCAAAGAAGCCGATGGAGTTTCAAAAAAGAATTTGACGGATTTTCGGCAAAGATTGTGGTGGAGTTTTAGCAGAAAGTGGTAAAATTGGCAGAGTTTCGACAAAGAATATGGAGGAATTTAAACTGAAAGAAGAGAAATTGGTGGAGTTTTGGCAAAGAATGTGGCAAAATTTCAGCAGAAAGAGGAGAAATTGCTAGAGTTTCAACAAAGAATGTGGCGGAGTTTCAATTGAAAGTGGAAAAACTAGTGGAGTTTTGGCAAAGAATGTGTCCGATTTTTAGCAGAAAGCGAAGAAATTGCTGGAGTTTTGGCAAATAATGTGGTGAATTTTCAGCAGAAAGAAGAGAAATAGGTGAAGTTTCGGTAATGAATGTGCTGGAGTATCAGTAGAAAACAGATAAATTGGTGGAGTTTCGACAAAGAATGTGGCAGATTTTCAATAGAAAGTAGAATTTCAAAAAAGTCCAAACTAAATGGATTTGACAGAAATCTGTAATTTCCTTCACTACTCCTTGCAGAGGGATGTTCAATGACCAGAGATGAATATCTTCATTGCCTGAAATCGAGCGAGCTAATTCAATTGTTTTGTTGGTACCGTGTATTTAAATCCATGCATACAATTCATGTACACAAACCATTAAGATGAACTAACAAAGATCATCAAATAGTCTAATAAACCTAAAAATTAACCCAGAAATACAACTAAAAGTAAACAAATTTATTTATGTACAATTTTAATGGAAAATGCATCAGAGATTAAGGAGTTGCGGGAATAACATAAAACTCATGTTCTTTTATGAATTGACAGTTCAAATCAGAAGAAACACAAGAGGTGAATGCATCCTTTGAAAGTGGCTTCAGATATAGTCGCAGCTGATGACCATTAGCAAATAAAGGTGTCTGTTGTTCATCTATTGTGGCCAATCAAACATTGTGTCCACCTTGTATGGTCCCAACCATCTCGTGAGCAATTTTCCTTTAATTTCCTTCTTGAATCACGAGTCATATAATAAATCCCAATCTCCTTCTCGAAACACATTTTTAACAAATCGATCATGCCACCTAGAATGTTGCCGCTGAATCAACGAAGTCTGATGCACAATGACTTCCCATTTCTCGTCGTTTAACTGATTCAATGGATCTTTTTGGGCTTCTGTGAAATCCATATTTACTTCCATGGCAGTTCTTAAGGTCATAATTTCAAACTCAACATGAAATACATGATTTTTTCCATTTACTAGCTCATAATGCATTTTTTTCATTGGGAAATGAATCCTCAACAAGCCTTCAAATCACAAAAAATAGGAGAATAATGATCTAGTTTTACTTTTGCAAGAAGTTAAATCCAATCTACTGTTGTAAGGAAAGATTTTCTGCAATTAAAACACTCTGAAGCAATCTTTTCATTCAATAAAATCACGCATCTCAGCAACAAATCAAACTGATCCAATTCCTTGTAAATATCAATGAGCCACGTAGATGAATAGGTTGACATGTCATGCAACGACCCCGAGTTAGTGCCCAAAAGAAGTGGAACCGTGTGTGCATAGAATTCCTTTCCCATGTGTATCGACAAGCCAATACACCCAAATCCTTGTGTATCGACAGACTGATACGCCTTAATATTCGTGTATCAGCAGGTTGTTTTATCCAAATTTCTTGTATCCTTTAATTGTATTCATTAATCCATTACATGCTAGCTTATTCAGGAAACAAAACCCATTAAGAAAGATAATTTGAAGCATTAATTTGACAAAGTAAAGGTGATATATACCTCATAATCATTCTTTTCCTTAGAGAAAATACAATTTTGGTTGTAATAATAAAGGAAAATAGGGAAACACAGTCCACACAAAAAGAGAGGAAAAAGGGTCATTTTTAGCACCCAACATTAGGGCTATGCAATCTTTATGATTTAAATTGTTTATATTTCATTTTTTTGTCAATGTTGCAGATTGTTGGGTGAATTTATATATTACCACCATCAAATAATTTACCACGCACATGTCAAGAGGTATTCTTGATTATGAAAGAAATTGGAATGGAGTTGGCAAGCTATTGATGCATGCCCTAATTATCATATTATATATTGTGGACAATATGCATCAAAAAACAAATGCCCACAATGTGAAATTAGTAGATATCGAACTGATCAAGTAACAAAAAAGGTCCCTTGGGAAGTTCTTCGTTATATTCCCATAATTCCATGTTTCCAATGACCATTCAGGTGCCAAAGTATAGCACAGTTTATGGATTACCATGCAAATAACATAAGTGAAGATGGTGTTCTTCGAATTCCTATAGATGGTTCTGCATTGAAGAAAATTGAAAAAAAATGGCCAAGTTTTAAAGATGAACCTTGTAATGTTAGACTTTCATTGGCAACTGATGGTTTCAATCCTTTTGGGGAGATTAGTTCTACTTACTAAGTGTGGTCTATTTTAATCATAAATAATAGCCTTCCTCCTTGGATGTCGATAAAGAGAGAGCACACAATTTTGGTAATGATTATTCCAGGTATTTTTTTGAAAGTAATTATATTATTTCATTTCTTTGTTTCACCGCTGCATGTGAACACCTTTTATATATTGGGACACATAAATAAATAGAATTGTATGTTGAATCAATTAAGTAAGTGTCAAATTAAAGATATATTGAGCTTCTTATGGATGAACTATTTAAGTTATGGGATGGAATCACTGCATAGGAAATCTCTAGTCAAATAGGGCAGATACAATTTCAGTTCCATGGAATGCTTGCATGGAGAATTCATGACGCTCCTGGGTTAACGCTTTGTGGTATGTATCTTTCTGTTGCACTTTAAAATTATATGTTTTTAAGGTAAATATCTGCATTTTTTAAATTAAATTAATAATCTTTTGATGCTATAACATTAGTACATATATCTTTCAGGTCTTCAAACAAAGGGAAAACCCGCATGTCTAGTCTGTGGTCCTACGATAAAATCTTTTTGTTCAAGAAGTTTATGAAAGGAGGCATTTTATAAGCACATGCACTTCCTCCCTAAGAACCTCAGGTATCAAACTACCGAGAAAACAAAATTCAATGGTAAACAAGAGAATGGAAAGAAACCACGAAGAATGACACCTTACGAATGGAAGTTGGAATATAATAGAAATTGTCGATGTAAGCAAATTGTATATGTATCATATAAATATGTAATATTATGAATTTTATAATTTATTGAATTTTCTCTACAAGGGGTGTCATGAATTATTGTTAATGTGTTTTCGTTTATGTTTAATGAATGTCGTTAAGGCATGAATGGGATTCCATGAGGAATGAAGAGTTATCACATACAATTAAGTAGGCCTCCTTACTATGAGCACCTAAAAATAGTTTATTTGTTCAACACAATGCACATCAGGAAGAATGTAATAGAAATGATATGGTGAATCTTAGATGTAAGGACTGATAAAAATAAAATTGGAAAAATTTGTAGTGACATTGCAAAATCCAATCACACATTCCAAAGTGTAATCAATTCCAATGCCGGAGATGGGGACCGAACTATTAGTCTTCCATGGTTACTGATAGAGCAATAAAACGATGCTATAAAAGAAGTCATTCAGAAATTAAGGTTTCTGACGGCGTTTCCGTCAAACATACAAAATATCTTAACGAAAAAAAGTGATTTTGGTGGTGTTAAAACTCATGACTAGCATACATTCATTAAGGTAATTATTTACATATTTCCATTTAGTAAATATTTTTAATAATTGTTGTCTCTTATTTGGAAATAAATAATGATTTTATTTTTGTTACAGTACGTTCTACCTCTATCTCTCCCATATAGCTTTGACAAAAACATAAAACACATTATATATGATCTTGGTAAATACAAGAGGTTATATGCATGAAAATGCTTGTTCACTTTGTTGCATAGCTTATTGGCATATTGTGTTTTACAGCTTGGAACTTTATTATATATGCCTCAATCTTGTTGATCACTATTATTTTTTTCATCATTTTTAGGTGGCTTTCATCTAAAGAAATCTATAAATAAGATATTAGGTATTGGAAGAGAGAAATTCCTCATCTAATGTGTGAAATGTAGAAGTATTTACCTCCAACATTTTTCAATGCACAAGAACACTATCTCATCCACCAAGTTGAGGAGATTTAATTTTGTGGACCTATACACATAAGGTCAATGTGGATGGTGGAAAGGCATTTGAATTCATTAAAGGATTTTGTTAGACAAAGAGAACATCATGAGGGTTCTGTGGTGCAGGGTTATATGATATATCAATCCATCGTGTACATTAGTCAGTATCTTCCAAATTTAGCAAAAAATATCAATCTACCTCGCATTTGGCATGTAAACTCCATCAACAAATTTGAAGGGGAGGTCTTATTTGGGAAAGGTAGAACGAGGAAAGTGGCAAGTAATCAGATGGTGGTGTAGATTTAATTTATTACACAATTAATTTTTCAATTTCTTATATATTAATTTTTTCATATAGTTGGCCATTAGTGGGATGCACTACATTTATACATTGCAAACAATCTTGATTGGATGGAGGAATGGATAGAACAATATACATAATTCTATGGTACCTTATCATTGGAATGGGTGAGTAAATTAATTAAAACAATGCATCGTCATCGAGAAGAATATCTCGGTGAACATACACAAAGGGAAATTAATTTAGCATGTGGTTTAAAAGATACAAAGGTAAGTATATTTACCCTGCTCATTTCTTTCGTTATTTCCCATTATATATTCAATGCATTTCTTTTATTTATTTATTTCTTCTTATATATTATTTACCGAGTCAGACATGATGCAGTTGATACACCACAAGGCTATGTAGTGCAATGGTCGTAAATTTCACATCAAAAAGTTGGGTGACAAGAATAAAACAGTCTATTGTGGGATAATTGCAGTTTTTCAAGTCACTAATGTTTCCTCTAGAAGTGAAAAGCATCCAGAAGTATTTGAAAATAAGTACTATGGTTATTTGGAAAATATAATTGAGTGTGACTTTAATTCCTTTAAAATAGTTATGTTTGAGGTCAAATGGTACATGCTACAAATGAATGAATGTGATATCGAAAGAACTATTATCGAGCATGCCAATGGATTTACCATGGTTAATACAAGGGAACTTGAACATGGTACATAACATTATGTTCTTCTAAGTCAATGTGAGCAGGTCTTTTACTCAGAGGTGCCAGGAAAATAAGGTTGGTTATACATTGTTAGATATGATCCAAGAGGAAGAAGACAATGTTGAAGAACAAGGTGATGCATATCAGGAGCATTTGGACACCACAGATGTGTCTGATGAAGAATCTGATAAAGAAGTTGATCGTCCAAATGACATAGCAGATAATATAGTACTCAATGATGATCTTGATGATGAATTTATAACCGAAAATGACGTTGATGATGATGCTAATATGAACGATCCTTTCAACAATAAAATTTTGAACTAGATCATGATGATACAGATGTTGATTCAGATGAATAAGATGACGATGATGATGAGTCATCATCATTAATGTTATAATCATCATATCATCAATTTTATCATCATCATCATCTTCATTGTTATCATCAACATCATCATTTGCATCATCACTATCATCACCATAATCATCATCATCGTCTTCATTGTTACCATCATCATCGTCATCGTCATTATGATCATCATGTTCATCCTCATGATCATCTTCATCCTCCTCCTCCTCCTCCTCATCATCATCATGTTCATCCTCATTAGAATAATCACAACCATCATCATATTCATCTTTATGATCACCTTCATCCTCCTCCTCCTCCTCATCATCATGTTCATCCGCATTAGAATAATCACAATCATCATCATATTCATCTTTATGATAATCAATGGTATCATCATAATCATCATCATCATCATCAACGTTATCATCAACATCATCTTCATTGTTATCATCATCGTCGTTATCGTCGTCATCATCATTATCATTATCATCAACATCATCAACATCATGTTATTGAAAATAAGACAAGCATGTTATTGAAAGACATTGTCCATTTACTTAATCCCTTGATCCAAATCTAGCACATATTCATATATACTCTAAGAATCACACTATATATAGGATTTATGTCCATTATTTTCACTACACATGTCATCCCCTTTGTGAACCCACCACTACCTAATTTAACCAATTTATTAATTTCTTGGTGGTTGATGAATCACATATAATATATTTTCTATAGTGTGTACCTAGTTTAAATTTAATATTGTCTTTGCTTCTCCCTAAGCTTTGAACCATTGATGTGGGATGGCATTAGTCTCCACAGATTATATATATATAATAATGAGGGAATCTAGGTACATTATATATATATATATATATATATCAATGCACATATTATTATATTTATAATTTCAATTCCAATTTTGATTTTACAAATATAGAGCGCGCACGAACCCATGCAACTATATTCTCCAAACAAAATTGTTTCTCATCTGATCAGTCTCTGAGCCCATCCACATGACAGTTAGAACATAAAAACTTTGTTTCTTTCTTACTGGAATACCCAGTGCAAATAAGATAAATAGTCCATGCATGGATGTAATAAAAATATATTTGATAAAATATGAGATGATTTTACATTTCATAATGTTTTGCACTTTTATAAGCCCCTTTGTACCTTTTCACGTAAAGACATGACTCTTGAATTTTAATTAATTATTAATTGTGTTTTATTAATGATTAATATTAATAAAATTAATATTAATTGTTATATATATATATATATATATATATATATATATATATCGCCTTCCCCTTAGAGAAACTTTGTCCTCAAAGCTTAGAGAAGAAAAGACTTACATATGATTTTTTTCTTGAACCATCATCTCTAGATCCTTTCTTTTAGTATTTGTGACACTTGATGAAATGATACGATATGAGTTACGAATTCCAAAGAAGAAATATCGCATCGTCGTTGATGTGGTCCATCCGAGATCTATCTTCATTAGATCTATTTGATTGATTTGTGGGGTGGTTCTTCTCGTTTGTTGCTTAGTATGTTGATTTGATGTTCTTGCTTGTCTGACAAGATAACTTTTCTGTGTATGTCCATTTTGACCCTGTGACGAAGACTGAATTTGACTGTGATGAAGACTGAATTTGCATTTATTTCTTCTTCCTCAACATGAATTTATTTCTAGAAAGTCTGGATGCTTCCTTCTGGATTTGGGCTACTTTGTTCCCCAGTAGATTGCTATTACTCTTAATCTTCTCGAACCTGTCGTCTTGCGACTTTTTGTCCTCTTTTAACTTCTCGATGTGTTCCTCTATTTTTTTATTAATATTTCTTAGGCACTGGTTTTATTCCTCCTTTTCTAATATTCTTCCTTCAAGGTCTTCATTGGAAAGTTCTGTCTTCCGACTATGTTTCAACTTCTTGATTTTTGTAAGTAATGTCTTGTTATGAATTCTTTGTCAAAATAGTTCTTCGGTATTGCTTTCTAAATTATCATTAATTTTCTTAATTTTCAGCTTGTGCATTTTATTAATGTCGTCATACTTATGTTGGAGTTTTTCTTGTTGTTCCTTATGTTGACATATCTTTGAATCTTGATCTTCTAGTTTCTTATGGGCTTGCACCAATTCACTATCTTTGTCCCTGATTAGCTTGTTTAAGCACTTTAAGTCTTCTTTGAAGTCGTTATCGCTTCTATACGGTGAATTTTCGTCATTCTTTGACTTTTTGATCTGGTCTTCTAAGTTTTGATTATGACTTTTCAAATGTGATATTTGCTCATCCTTATTTGATAACATTTTTCTAAAACCTTCATTATTTTTTTCCAATATTTGATTTTGGATTTCTAAGGTATGATTCCTTCGCTCTTGAATTATTTCAACCAATTTATACTTATCCACCTCGCATTGTAGATAATTATTGGCCACTTTGTAATGTTCTAACTAAGCCAAAATTGCTTGTAACTGTGCTTGTAATTATTCTTTTGTAATCACCATTGCTTGTTATTAAGAATTTTCAAGGTAGTTTTCTATTCTTCCAATTTGTTCTTTGGAGAAAAAATCTTCTTTGATTTGGTCCGTTGTTCAGCAATAGATAGTCTATGACTTCTTTAACGAGTCTTCCTTTGACCGACTTCTTCAGCGATAGATAGTATTCCTTTGGCTACTCATAGTCTTCTTCTTATTAGGTTAAATAACCTTTTTCTTTTCTTTTCCAAAAATAATTATTATTCCAATAAAATAATAATTACTATTTTTTACAATAATAATAAATAATTAATAATAATAATAACATTAATGCTTTTATATAACCTATATAGAGAGAGAGCTTTTTTTTCAAAAAAATAAAATATTAAACTAATATAATTTAATATTATTTTAATATATTTACGCCGTAAGGCGTTTTTCTCTGAAGTTCTTTGGGAAACCACTGTTCATTTCTTCATCTATTTAGCCAACCGTATTTCTCCGCGTGTCTTCTTCGGGATCCCTTGGTTCTCTGTGTGTCTTCTTCGGGATCCGCTGGTTCTCTGCGTATCTTCTTCGTGATCCACTGGTTCTCCACGTCTTCAAATTGACTTTTGTTGGGCATTGATGGTTGGACCTGCGACTTAACCCATGATGGTTTTTTCTTTCCAATTTTGTTTTCACAGACCTGTCAATTGCGTGTGATAAGAGCCTTGTTTTCATCAAACCTCTTGGCTAGCATGACGAGGGTTTCGTTAAGGAGGAGCTGCTGGCTAGAAAGAGTAACCGGGAATACTGTTTTCTCCGACAGAAATTGCTGCTGCAATGTCGCATTGAAGCCTCCATCAAGGCCATGATTTTTGGCCCTTGCATGGTTTATAGGAACCCAATATGGGAAAGCATTTTATTATAGTTGTCAATGATATCATCATGCCTGGTGGAATTGCCTTCCTAGGGCCAGAGTTGTCTCTATTGGTGGCCGAGTGCCCTAGTTTGGAGAGGGATCCGACATCCACAAAGCAGTGGGTATTCCCGAAATAGGCAAGACTCTTGAGGTGGAGGTCGTCAGATCAAAACTGCTCCGAGAAATCCCTAGCCTTATGCTTGACAGAGAGCAATGTAGATCCCTCTGTGTCTGCGATAGGAAGAACCATCTCTGGGCCTGCAATTCTGCACCCCTCACAAGTGGAGAAATGGGGTGTCTAGATATCTATTTTTAGTGGAATCTTTGATTTTGTGTGATAGATAATATCAAATCTGGCTTTGCATTCCCGACAAGTCTAGAAAATATGCGTAGCGATGGCTCTAGGGCCCCTGGTTTTGGGAAATTAAGTGTAAAAACTCTGAAATAAACTTCAACGGCCGAACTTTATGCTGAGTCTTACGGTTTGAGTGGTCAAGAATAATGCTTATTTCCAGTAGCTGATGTGCGTAGAATCCTTGAGTTTGTGAAGGTTGTTTGAAGATTTTTGTAGGGCTAAGGTTAGGTATATTTAGTGGATTTTTTGTCCAGCAAGCTCTCTAAATGGAATTAAATAAAACGACTGAGCTAGGTGAACAAAATATTCGTTGCAGCTGATTGAGTTTTTAATATAACTTTCTATTTAGTTGGTTGGTCTATGGCTTTTTTTCCCCTTTTCTTTTCTTTTGCTTTTTCTTTGGCACCGATTGCAAAAATGCCAAAGGATAAGTGGAATGGAAGCAATTACCTATTTTTAAAGAGTTCTTTATAGGAAATCCGATATTAAGGTGGATTTAGGTTTTTTTATATTCCAATTTCCGCAGAGAGGAAAATCAAGATCCAAGGATCTCCCTTCTTCAAGATCTTTGCATTTTTTACAAGTGATTGCTTTTGATATTGCAATTTTTTGTGAATTTGGTCAACTGTTTAGATTTTTTGTTCTTGATATGTAATGCCAGGTTATCTATGAGTATTGAGCAAGCTTTCATGTCTCTCTCGATGCAGGTTTACAATTTGTGTGTTTGAGCGGATTGCCAAGAATTTCATCCTACGAGCAAGTGCCTGTGAGGTAATAACACCATCTTTACAATAAAATAATTTAATTAAAGCCTGAAGGGACAGATCAGAGTAGAGACTAGAACTGCATAACAGAGTGTTTCTTTACAATAAAATAATTTGATTAAAGCCTGAAGGGACAGATCAGAGTAGAGACTAGAATTGCATAACAGAGTGGTTCTATGTTGTGCTTTCGAACCTTTGGTTCACCCTGAGGAATATTGGTTCAGATGCTTCATTTTTGAGTAGTTTGAAGACCTTTTCTGCATACAGTACTGTATTGTTTGTCTTTTTAGTGCTTCAATTGAGTCAGGTTTGATCCGACCATGAGTCGTCCTCATGATGGTCATTCGATGTCCTTGTTATTTGGAAATCCTTTTAGAATTTTTATTCGTAAGCGATCATTCAATTCCTCTGCAAGGCTTAATAAGGTATTGGAAGCTTTTGAGACTGCTTTAGCAGAAAGATTAGAGCTGCTCAAGCTGAATAATCCAAAGGACTTTATAGATCTGACATGGATCCGACAGGCCATGGAAGCCTTGTGCACACTGCACGGTGATTTGAGGTCCTTAGTTGCGGAGCTTCGGTTTCCTATAAAAAAATGGGATAAAAAATGGATTGATCAATATCTTGATGACACTGTAAAACTGCTTGATATTTGTATTGCATTGAATGCTTAAATCTCATCGCTTGATCACTGCCATCTTATAGTCTAGTATGCACTGCATTTGCTGAATTTCTCTGATGGAATGTCATCATCTGACAAGCTATTTCGTGCTAGAGATCATTTGCAAGAATTGATAGGAGAAACAAAAGCCAAGGAGAAAAATGGTGCATCCAAAACCAACAGGAAAATTGAGAATTGTGCTACTGTATTAAATGGTATCTCTAAAAGTCTTCACCTAAGGAGGGTGAAATCCTCGGGCAAGGGCAGAGTTTTATTGAGGGCTATGTATGGGGTGAAGGCAACGACGATATTTATTTGCAATATTCTTGTATCTGTCTTTGCTGGTTCGCCTGGTCCATTGGTGGACTTGAGCATTCCTGATCAGTTTTTGTGGACAGCGTCATTTATGATGTTGCAGCAAGAAGTGAATGAAGAAATCAAGTGTGGGTTTTCCACTGGGCGTGTCACAATTCTAAAAGAGCTGGAGAGATTAGATGCAACAGTTAAAAATGTTCACTCAACGATTCAGATGTTATCCCTGGACATACCAACAGGAAACGAAGGGGGGTTTCACATCATAGAAGGATCAGAGTAAGCAGAACAAATACGACAGCTAGTGCAAGAATTACAGCAGAGTGCATATTTGCTTTCCCAAGGTTTAGATCCTCTCACAAAGCAGGTCAATGAGTTTTTTCAAGTTATTCTCAAAGGGAGAAATGCTTTGCTTGATAGCCTCAGGTTTTTTGGAGATAGCGACATGCAAATTGGAGATGAGTTCCTTAAAAAGTGAACAAATGGAGTTGAACAGAGACAGAAGCTGTATTTTCATGTCTTTTTGGTTGTTGGATGGGTTTGTGTTTGCACCCTCACCTTCAAATTATCCCGGTCCTCCAATGATCCCCAATGTAAGGTAGAGGCTCTTTGTCTTCTTCAACACATGGATTGTAGCCATGTTGATAGTGGGGTTTTTACATTAGGGTTGAAAGCCTGTAAGGGATCATTTGCAGGAGCCATGGCTACACGTAACCCCTTTAACCTGCTCGACGATGACGACAATGGCGACCTGTCGACGTTGTTGCCCTCCCTCGCTGCTTCGAACGACAAACCAGCAGCATCGGTGGCTGCCAAGAAGCAGCAGCCAGCAATGGCGACGAGCACAAAACTACCTACGAAACCCCTTCCTCCTGCTCAGGTTGGTAAGTATTCACAGTTTCCTTCAAGTTTGTTGTTCTGTATAGAGGTTGAGTATTTCTGTCATTTGAGGAGGAAATATCAATCTTAGGTTTTTGGTCTTGTGCCTATGCTGGTAGGGTCATATATTTCCTTTTCAGTTTCTCCACATCCTGAAATATATGTCTTTGTATATACAGATTGGTTTAAATCGGTAGTTGTCATTAGGGTTTTTGGGTTTTTGGGTTTTTGGGTAATAATCAAACAATACACAACGCTGATTGCAAAATCAAATGCACAGAAAGTTAGATCCATGCCCCTGTGTGTAATTTTCAGGTAGGAAAAATTGGCAAAGACATCATCGTAAGGAATGTCAGAATGATTGTTGGAGATAAGTTGATGATTGCATCTATTCAAAGCATTCGAGGCCAGGTACCCACTTCTTTGAATTCAGATGTCCAGGATTTGAATTGTTTGCTACCATCTCCAGCTTTTGCTACCAAGATACCATGTCACACAAAATATTGGAATAATGTTGAATTAGCCTGCTTGTTTTTTACTTCAGAGTATCAACTAGGTTTACATCAGCTAACTAGGTTTATATAATTCCAGTAAAATGGCCCGTATATATGAGTTTACATACTGTTGCCTTGTCTACTTTTGAGATATATTCTAGTTTTGTTCCTCTATTTTTTATGCCATCGCACTTGCATTTTAGAGTAAGCTGTATGATTTTCCATTCTGGTCATTTTTTATGTAGAAAAGATCAAGTTCAGCATGCTATATGTTGCTTTGCAAACTAAACATACACAAATGTTAAATAGAGTGGAGCATGGTCCACATTCTTTCCTGGGTTTTGACAGGATAAATCTAGATAATGAGTCTACTACATCCACGAATAAGGTACTGTAAGAAGATAGAGATTTGCAAAGTGCATGCAAAATTTTACTGCTTATCTGTCTTTAATGATAATATCTATTTTTTTTTTCATTTTTGTCATTCTCATTTTATGTTATTTGCCTAGAAATTTTGAAGAGGATCTGTATAACAGCCATGCTTTGGTACAGTTGGAGTAATGGGCAAGTTTTTTATTAAGAGAATAAGTTTTTAGCTGGATACACAGGAATTTCTGTTTATTAGTAGGTTCTGGGAGTTCTTTAACATGGGTGATTAAGAGTAGTTGAAAATGGAGTTATTTAAAATATGTAATTTTGGGGTATCTTTAGTAACATGTTGCTGGGTTATATCCCATTTTTCGTATTCATAGATATGTTTTCAATTTGGAATGTGGAACTACGGTAATCTAAGCACCTACAAAGATGATTATTAGGCCCAGGTTCCCTTTTGCTGGCTCTATCCAACCAGTGTTAGGATTAATGTAGTTTTAATTGGAAGTGACACTACTCGATAGGGCTTCAACTTTTGTTTACTGTTTGGTAAGTACCATGGCTAAGTACTAGGTTACTGCTGTATTTCAACTTTTTATTTTCTCTAAGATCAAAAGGGTGGTATTATTTAATGTGTTTTCTTATACAAGAGTGTTGAATGATGTTTTGTAACTTTGAATCTTATCCTTATTTATACACTGGTTTGAGAGGGATCACTTTATTGGCATTGTCTGAAATGTATGTTGTAATGCAGTCACTCTGTTTTTCATAGTTGCTTCTTCTGTCTTGCAAGGTGTTATACATAGCATAGATATTTTTCACAACTAAAATTCTTACCTTATCCTGTAGTTTCAATGTTCGTCCGCGCTTAACTATGATAATAACACTGATGTAATTGTTTCAGATAAGGTGTGTCAATTGCTCGCACTGCTCAGACACATTTGATCCTCTTATTGATTTGAGTTTGGAAGTAGAGAATTTAAATTCAATAACATAGGCATTAGATTCTTTCACGAGAGTAGAAAATTTAGAATGTGATGCCAAGTATGAATGTGAGAATTACAAACTTGGCAGCTCTTTTTTCAAAAAAGCTTACGATTGATAGTGAACCTAAGATTCCTTCAATCCAGCTTAAACGTTTCATCAATACTGGGATCATTGAGAGTAAAGTACACAAAGAACTTACATATCCTATAGTTTTGGACTTCAATCATTTTACTAATGATGAACAAGACAATCAGGTACTATATCATTATCATTCCATTTGCATGTAATTTAAAACTAGTGTTTTCTTTGTCTGAAGCAACCTCTGTTTTCCTAATCTAGCTTTTGTCTGCAAATTGCAGGGACATTTGAAATATGAATTATATGGTGTGCTTGTGCACTCTAGGTGGACAATGTACTCAGGACATTACTAGAGCTTTGTACAAACCTCACCTGATGTCTGGCATAAGCTAGATGATTGGCAGGTCTCTTTCTCTCTCTCTCTCTCTGTCCTCAGTGTATGTGGTATGTTTGACTGTTCATGTCAATGAAAACATACACTAATAAATATATGGTACTATGCTACTTACTGTAAACAATGAATGCAATTTTATTTTATCCAGATAGTCAGACCATTTTTTTGGGGTTTTGTGCAAGATTTGGTGTAAAACTACAATTAAGTTATTAAAAAGGCAGTTATTATAGGCAATGGTCACACTCTCAGCCCAGTAAGAACACTTAGTTTTGTGTAAGATTCGAGGAGGTCTACATTTGTTTTCCATCTATCCATTCTTTAGTTGGCTGAGATAGGTGAGAAAATAGAGGATTCTTGAATTCCTCTTTTATTGTCACAGTGCAATTTGTGTTGAACCCATAAATAGCAAATAGCAAAGGATTGTCACTTTGAAGATTTCAAACATCTTAGGTTGATGCCACCTTGAGTGTCATAATCAACGTCAAATGTGAAAATGGATTCGAGATGATGATGAAGGACCTAAAGAATCTAAGACAACATGGTGGTTGAATCAGTTTATTGGTCGTGAAATGAAGCCAACAATGGATTGGCCATTTCCCTTTGCAGAGGATGGCTTGTTTGTACTTAGTTTAAGGGCATGATTAGAAGGATATCATATGAATGTGGATGGCAGGCATGTGACCTCATTTCCTTATCGAGCTGTGAGTGACTGTAACTTGTTATATTGAAATTTTCTTGCTTCACCACACTTTTTCCACCAATATGCTTAGATAATGAAAAATATCATTTCAATTTGAATAAGCATGCCCTCTTCTGGATATTTCACCGTCTGTCAGAGATATGCACATAATATTGTTTTATGTTTTTGGGATTTAGATTTATAACTGAGTCAATACTATCATAGTGCATGATGCATCTATTGTTTTCCAATACAGAAAATGTAAACTGTGAGACTAAAAACTCAGGAATAATCATAAAGGGAGTGATAACATGAGATGTGAAATGCCTGGATTAATAATCTTCTGACGAAGAATTTTTCCTGATAGTGTGTTTTTTAATCAATAGCCTACTTTGAATTTTAGTGCAGCTGCTGAAACTTTGTTTCCCTGCTCATTGGCTTTATAAATACAACAAAGAGTTTTTCATTCTTTTAATTGTTGAATTGCTGCTCAGACCCATATTAGGGCCTTGGTTCCTACATAGGTTCATACAAGCTCATTTCCTTTCTTTTCCAAAAGTATGGGAATATTGTCTTACAAATTGATTATATAATAAATGCAGAAAAATATTCACACTTAAGATAACTAGCAGACACTGTTTTAAATGGAGCCATCTAACATGGATTGGTTCCCTAATGCCTTATTTATCTATGCATTTTTCTATTTAAGCTCCATTTTGGATCTTCTTCCACTTGTGGGAGGCTCAGAGGAAGAGCCTGGTTTTTTTATGGCCAACGTCAACAGATGGATGGAGATTTGATCACAATGCCTTTGTATACTTAGACAATAGACTTTCTTATACTGTTTTCCAACATTTTCACCTCAGGCATTCCATGTTTTTGGTGCTCCTCCCTTTAGTGCATTATTAGAACCATGTGGTGAGTCCTACCCTATGGCATAGCATTTAAGAATATAATTTAGACATGTACTTTTGCATAGGTTCGGTTTGAATGTACTAGAAACAGTTCGAGCTAAGTCTATTTTGTATTTTGTCATTGAACCGATGCTCTGCAAACTTCAATACTGTCAGATTCACTCTTGGAACAGATATGTCATTTCTTTTACTTGTGGGATCCCAACATTTCTTAAAAAATACGAATTTTCTCTCATCTTCACCAACCATCGATTATTTGAAGGATAAAGAGTGGAGAGAAATGAAGGCAAGTGTACATTAAAGTCTCCAAATTGCAAGTGCTACTTCCGTTGGTCTATTGATTTTTCTTGCCCTTGACATCTTCCATCTTTTTCCCAATTTCAGAGTACAAGATCCAAATTAATGCTCTTGTGGCCAAAGCACAAAAAATGCTCGAGGAGGGATGGACCATGCACGATGGGACTCCATGGCCATGCAACAACACTCGAGACCATCCTGGGATGATCCAAGTATCACATGCTTGTCTTTAATCCTGTAGTCTTATCTTTCCTTTGTAGTCTATATGATGTATCGATCATAAAATTCTTTTCCATTTGTTAACATGCATCTACATATGTTTCAAATAGAGTAAATTAGTTTTACTGAACTTTTTACTTTCCACTTCAGGTTTCTTAGGTCACAGTGGGGGAGTTGACAATGATGCCAATGAATTACTACGGTTAGTTTATGTATCCCGTGAAAAGAGGCCTGGTTTCCAACACCACAAGAAAGCTGGTGCAATGAATGCATTGGTATACTCCTTGCTAAGTATACATTTTTTTTGTTTTTTGCTAATTTCCTACTATAAATTTCACGATTCGTTATGTTCATGATTGCTATCCCATTTCTCTAATTAGGTTCGAGTTTATTCTGTCCTCACAAATGGCCTCTTTCTCTTGAATCTTGACAGAAGATCCAAATGGCCTCTTTCTCTTTCTCTTGAATCTTGACAGTAGCCCTAGTTGCAGCAGATCCAAATGCAAATTGATATTTACAAGTGACTATTTACTTAGTACCAATTTTAGTTTAACCCATTGATTCACCCGTTGAATATCCTATGGCAAAACCAGATGCTTGGATAAAACGTAAGTAATGTCGGTAGTTTGCGGCCTAGTGTACGGAGTCAGTGGAGTAAAATGTAGAAGGGGGATTGCCTTTCAATCTTTTGACGGGTTCTCTTTTCTTTATTTGAAAGAGGCTTGTTATTAACACTGGATTCAAATGTCAATGCTTTCAAAGATACAAACTGGGATCCAAATCAGTGGTGCTCTCTTATCGATTATAGTTGCATTGTATAGTGGTTTTTGAAGGTCTATTTTGCATATTTTATTTTATTAAATAGATATTGTGTTTCTTTAAAATATTCACATATGATATTTTCCAAATGTCACTATGTTCAGTTGAAAATGATGTTTTTTTTTATCCACAGATGTCTTCAGAGTAGGAGGCCAATAATCCTCTGATGCGACCATTGAAGATCTTGAAAAAGCTGGCTCTAAGATGAGACTCAACCTACAAAGATGGGACTTAGCCTGCAACTTTAAAGAAAAATGATGCATATAAGGTACATTAGTGATTGATAGTGGTGTTGTGCACTAATTGAGAGGGTATTTCCAACTTTTGAAATATTATTCTTGTACCCTTTCAAATGTGCATTGTTTTGACTAAAGGCATTCTTTTGATCCAATTATTTATCTCATTCCTTGCAAAAATTGTTTATTCTTTGCTTGTATCTATGAAACTTAAAAGGAGATTGGAACTGAATTTTCTACAACACCTACAAAGGTCAACACACAATAACAACCCTATCCATCCTCCAAATTTAACTAGAAGCACTAAGAAATACATCTTGGTTAGAATATCCCTATCTCTAGAGTCTACACCAATGAGTCTAGCAAGTCTTTCACCATCCATGAGTCCCATAGATTTATGTTTGTAAAGAGCCTACAATCAACTCATTAAATGCTGGATAACAATGTAAATATATTAACACAAGAACTAGAAGTAACACAAAGACCAACTCAAAGAGAGTCTCCAGACAACTCTCTAAACTAATTTCCTTAGCTCTTCTTTGGCATGGACTGATATCAAATAAATAACAAGTAACTTCTACAAAGAAATCTAGAAAACAACTCATAAATATTTTGCAAATTGTGATTTTACATTTCTTAAGGATTTGTGAAAGATGATTCAGCCTATTGCCCTATGAGATATCATATTTCTTATGCTTAGGGTAAGAGTTTCATGCAAAGCCAATGTAGTCCATCTAAAGCACCAGTCCTATATGTTGAATCACTTAAATATTTTAATGGAGTAAAGGATGTCATATTAGGCCTATTGGATTGACTTGTATACCTCTCTTCAACAGGATAAGGTGCAATAATATGTCCTTGGTTAATAGCACTATGGTTAACCAGTTCAATAATATGTCTAAATCCTTGGTGCAATAATACGTCCTTAACCAGTTCCAGAGGATGAGTTGCCATCCTGCCAAGTATTTTCCTTTGTGAGAGTTTCTTGTACAATCCCATTATCTATACGAGGACTTGGACAGTTCCTAGAAACTCTAATGTTTGTCCATTGGACCATTTGTCATCAAGATGCCTTCTGTGTGTTGTTCTGAATATTTATACAAAGTTTAGAGGTGGTATTATTGGTTAGGGTTGATGCCATTGCCATTATAGTCTTGTTGCAGTGCAGAATCCACACTATTGTTTTCAATCATCCAATATCAACAAATTGTTGGATTTCTTGCATCAAATAATGGTCTGGTACATCTTTGCTCCCTATTTGTTTTTCGCTTCTTGCAAGATTAGATTGATTACTGGCTAAAATGGATAATGCTCATTGATGGTGATAAGTTACACTACAATGTTGCTTTGTCATCATTAACATCCCATATGAAGCATAACTCACAAGGTTACATACTAGATAGTGAGAACTAGGACTTTCTTTCTAGGGAAAAGAAGTTAGTTTTACATGCAAATGCTGCAGAGTTCATATAGATGAAACATGGGATTTATGCATATTGGATGGCAGGTAACTGTGTTTTTTTGTATGCAAGGATGGATATCTACTCCATTGTTAACATTTGATGATGAGTGACATGAATTTTCAATGCTAAAACTCAGATTCAGATCATTGAATCCATGGTCTTGAAATACAATAAATCGATGGGTATTCTTTGTGATGTGTATCTCCAGGGATATTGCTTTTTTCCTTTCCTTAATACAGTGAAGGGCATCTCACATTCAAATTTACAAACAAAGACTGTCTTTCTTGGAAGGCCTCTTTTCTTTTGGAAAAACACAAATCTTGATTTGAATTGATTTTATTTATTTTGTTTTATATTGTTTAATAGATAAATAAATTTCCCTCACCGTTTAGCACTCAAGGATACACAATGAGGAAGCTGGTACCTTGCCAGCACAATGTGGATTTCCCTCTTTTTCCCTTTTTTTTTGGATGGAGGGTGGTATTGATTGCCAGCCTCAATAGCTACTGGGAACCCTATAAGATTCAATGAGAATCTTGATTTGAATTGATTCTGATAGATCAAGAGATCTCTTTTGAACTTTGTTTATCTTTTTCAGAAGAACAAATGTGCTTTATGATGCAGATGGAGTCTTAGAGTTACATATACATTCAATGTTAGCTGCTTGTGGATTGATATTTGGAAGTTTTATATGGAAAAGATAGATGTATCTATATATTTATTTGTGTAGTTTAGGAATTTGAAAGTTTATGTATAGGGCACTTTATAATATATATTGGGTCATTGAAGAGATAATTCCAAGGTGTTATAAATAGGTATTTATACGAGTTCAAGGTTATACAGTCGCTTGTTGTTCAGCACGAGTGTGTGTGCTAAATTATGTTGCCTGAATTAGGTGGCAGTTGCCAATTATCCTTCAACTGGAGAGACTGCTATTGCAGTACTTGTTTCTAAAGGTAAAGTGAAATGCCTTCTTCAGAGCTGAAACACAACATTGGGACCTTGTCTAGCCTGAAAGACCATCTATGGTTTATCCAACCTGTTTTCCATGGCATCTGAGTCTGGGTTTTAGAAGCATAGATTCCTTATTCTGCAGTGTTACACTCAATAGATGTCGGTATTCATGAAGCAATGAAATGGACTATTTGTGACTATGGAGAGGGGAAAAAAATATGAATTTATTGGGAGTTTGGCAAGTATGACCAGGTAGGGATTCCTGGGATGTTTGATTGTGTTTTGTGTTGGGAATGTTGTTGTCTCCTTACCAGTCAGAAGCAACATATCGTATTAGGTCAAATTGTGTCATATTGTATTTGGTGTTTGAAAAGGGTGACCATGTAGGGTTGCGTGGGTTTCGGTTTGTGTTGGGGACCTGGGGTATGTAACTCTAACCTAACCAGTTAGAGGAAACTTGTCCTTTTATGTCAGATTGTGTTATATCTTTCATACTAATACCACCTTATTGTCTTCTTACTTCCATGCTGGTTCATGTAGGAAACCGTTTCAGACCAAATGCCCACTTTCAAGGAGGCTCTCAAGAGGGAGTACCTGCTTATAATGGTGGCTTGGCATTTCCACAACCTGGTCCCTATCCTTATCAACAAGGTTATCCATATTCTCCATTTGGGTGAGTCCAAACATGCAATTCTAATTTTTTCTTTCAAAGACTTTGATCTTTATTAGCATTGATAGATCTATGCACTATGAAGATTGAGGCACAATTAACATAACCATGTTATATGGTTTATGGATATGATAGCTTGTAAAATAAAAATCGTGACAAGAAAAATTTCAATAAGAATAATTTCTTGCCTAAAGTGATTTCTCTTAATAGTTAATACACACGTGTGTTTGCAGGTTTCCAGCATATCCTCCAGATTCCAATTTTGCACAGGTATTATCAATAATAAAAACTATTGTGTTTGTGTGACTGGGCTTTCGTATTTTATTAATTTTTGGTTTTGGTTTCGATTCTGCTTGCAGCATTGATGAGTTCATTTTATATTTTCATATTTTTTATGTCTTTGTTCCCTTTTTAACCAAGTGAATTTACTACTGAAATCCATGTATTTATGTGCCAACTTTTTTAGGTTGTAATTAGGGGTGTGAGAGGAAATGCCTCATCTCAACTCACTTGTTCATGTCTTGTATGTCCATGTCTACTTGGTTTGTTGCATGGATTTTATAATCCATATGCAGCACCCCAGTTTCCACAACTATATGCTGGTCCAGCAACAACAATGTATCCTCATGCACAAGTAACACAAAGTGCGTCTGGATATCCTGCCTCACCAGGATATATGTAGGGTCCACATATTGTTCAGTATAGAAGCCTAGGATTGGTAGCGACAACAACTGCTTCATTACAGTATGGGGGTGAAGCATCAACACAAAACCCTGTTCAGTCTTCGGGTACATTCCACTCCCATATTTATGTCAAATATTATAATCATTTTCAATTTCAGTGGGTTTTGTAGTAGATTAAAAGTATTTTAACATTTATACTATGCTTTTAATTTTGATGAATTCTTTCTCATGCAGGAATGGCGCTAATAGGTGCAAATTCGGTCTCTATAAATCAGAGTCCAGGACAAACACCACAACAATATGCAGTTCCAGTGGCTCTTCAACAATATGCAGCTGTAGCAGCTTCTGAACGGACTGCTTCCTGATGTATGTTTTATGATTAATGAAGTGAGAGAGGGTAAAGAGAAGAGGCACACTTCTTCAAAAATGAACTAAAGTTGAGATGAAACTTGAATTGAATAAGGCTTTATGATCATTACAAATAAAAATAGCATTATATTAAATTGTTTCTGTGAACAATTATTTCTGTTAATTTTGATCTAATTGCTAATAGTCCCCAATTTTTATTCTTTTGGATGTTATACATTTATGGTGGAGAACTAGCTTTTGAGAGGCTGATATGGGACTTCAAAAAAGAAATAGATTCAAAAAGATATATTACCAAGATTTTTTTTTAAGAATGTATTTGGCTCATACAGGCATCACTGTAAGTGCACTATAACTTGTAAGTGTCTGATGTTTTAAACTTATCATTTTGGTACATTTGTAGTAAATATGAATAGATAAAATTTGGGTCAGATTGAAAACATTTGTGCACTTGAATTGTTGCTCCGATGACATTCTAGGTCAAGTGAAGTTATAAACTTCAAAATTATTTAAACCAATCATGTCATGTGAGTTTTGACTTAAAATTTTGTATGCATGTTTCACTCTTGGATGTAGGCTGCAAAAGAAGGTTGACTAAGTTCAATTTCACTTCAACATTTAAATCCTCAATTTTTTCTACTGCTTATATGAAGTGAAGTTTGAGCTAAACCCATTTATGCATGTTTCAATCATGGATTAGGCTAAAAAATGAGGTGAATCAAATAATTCCATTATTGTTTAAGGATAGTTTAATGGGAACTTTTGGTTTTGTGATAAGTTCAATTATGTTTGATCTGTAGGGAGTTGTGAAAACGGGGAAGAGATTCACTTCGTGTTGGAGTACAGGATCTCTGGAGCATAGGAGATCTGACATGATATTGGAGAGGTAAGTCTTACAGGGCTTGATATATCTGCACCGTCGCAAGATCGTGCAAAAAGACATAAAGCCCTCCAATCTGTTGATAAACAAGAGGTAGGAAGTGAAAATTACCTCTCTCCAACAGGATAAGGTGCAATAATACGTCCTTGGTTAATAGCACTATGGTTAACCAGTTCAATAATACGTCTAAGTCCTTGGTGCAATAATACGTCCTTAACCAGTTCCAGAGGACGAGTTGCCAGCCTGCCAAGTATTGTCCTTTGTGGGAGTTTCTTGTAAAATCCCATTATCTATACGAGGACTTAGACAGTTCCTAGAAACTCTAATGTTTGTCCATTGGACCATTTGTCATCAAGAGGCCTTCTGTGTGTTGTTCTGAATATTTATTCAAAGTTTAGAGGTGGTGTTATTGGTTAGGGTTGATGCCATTTCCATTATAGTCTTGTTGTAGTGCAGAATCCACACTACTGTTCTCAATCATCCAATATCAACAAATTGTTGGATTTCTTGCATCAAATCATGGTCTGGTGCCCTGCAATCTTCCTTTCCAAAATGTGTTTACAAATCCATGTTGTCCATTTTACTAGCACTGTAATGCATGTTTTTCAGGTCATTGGTATGGCCCAACTGCACATCTTGAGCTGAAACTGTTTCTCATACATTTTGCGAAAATCCCATGCGCATATCCTCCTTAGATGTGGGTTTTTCCTAGATTTCTTATTCATAACTTGTTTTGCAATTGTTTTCCATACATTCAGTTTATATCTCACTGCAAATTTGGCGCTGGAAACATTTTAAATGCAATTATATTTCTCTGTGACTGTTTGTAATGCAACTTATCCATGATCTATATGTAGATTCCAGGGGTATCTATTTGCCAAGTTTGTCTTTCTTTTCATTTTATTTAAGCTGGTTTGAGTAATATTCCTCTAGGTTGAAAGCTGCACTGTAGAACATGAATTTCTTCTGGCTTAAATGCCAGATTTGAAGAGCATATAATCTCTCAAGTTTGTTTGAGACTTGCTTTTTGATGAACCCTTTGGTTGTTCAACACTTGCTTTTTTGCTTCATCCCTTTCTGACAAACAATTTTTTTTTGCTTCATCATTTGTTAACAAACCATTTGGGTAGTGTAGACAATAGTGAGAATGGGAGCTTAATAAACTGCTTCATACTCTAACACATTGGCGTCACCTTTAAGCATCAACCCAACTTCTGCATTAAAAAAACTTGAAACTTTCAGATAACTCCTGATCTCGACTTTGTCAGACTAACCTGACCACCTATTACATGTAATTTAAACTGCTTCATACAATCGCATTGGTGAAATTTATCTTTAACCATCAACCCAACTTGTCACTTGTGCATTAAAAAAGACTTACAATTTTCAGATTTACCAAAAATAATAAAATTGTTGAGCTTCTAAATGTCTAAATAAGGCCTGATCCTGACACTTTCAGACTAACCTGACCACCTGTTACCCGTAATTGCTAATTTTTGGTTGTTAGTTTCTGCTCAATATTACTGGAAGTGATAACAATCATGTGGGTGTATTTAGTTTGGACCAGAGATTTTGGTTTGGTGTGGTGATGGGAGTATGATTATAAATTCTAGAGCCTACACAAGCAATGGATCATGTGCCTCAACCACTCAATTTGTTGCAATACTAAGACGCTATATCACCCAGTTTGTGTTCGTGCTTGATAAGGAAATTTGAAAGAATCGCCACTAGAAATAAATATGATAAAATTTGCCATTAAATTAAGGAAATATAGTGAAGAAAACTTTGTTATAACATCCATCCAGAAAAGATATAACAACATCATTTATTTTCTAGGAAATTAATCTTAATAAATATTGTGTAAATGTTATAAAGGAACATGATCTTAAATTTTCCATCAAATTTGAAATTCGCCTATGCTTTAGGTTCCACGAATTTAATTTTTTCTTAAAAATTGGACAAATGCACTGAGGACTAATTTTGAAAATGTGGTGCATGGCTATCAGCTCCTCACAATCAGGTATTGGGTTAAGACCTCCAACGAGCACAACCCTTCCTTTAGTTGCCATAATGAAGTTTGGAATCCTAAACAGACTGTTTGGCATAGTCTTTAACACAGGTGAATATGGCATCAAGTCACCATGCCCCTTATCCCAGAAACTGCAATAAGACATATGGTGCAAGCATTATCCAGAGCGATTGTAGGCCACTGTTAAATCCCACACCTTAAACTTCCTTAAACTTGGAGAGGCATTGGGAACCTCCAAGCTGGAATGCTGCAGTGTCAGAAGGAATTTCCAGTAAGCAGTAAAATGCTTAGAGATTAGAAAGGACACCGATGCAGAAAACCCTCTTCCCTTAGATCATTAGATGTCATGTTCGGCTATATGGTCTGGTTATGTAGTGAAATATCAAGAGTGATACATTTCTCAACATTTAAGATAAAGTGGTCTTGTTTCATAGACCTCAAACTACTCTTCTTTTTAGTGGGTAGGGTTTTCCAAGCCTGGTTCTTGTAAATGTGTAAATCTCTATCATGTCAATAATAAATTAACTTCAAAGGTAAAAGTGTATATTTATAGGATATGGTTATTCAAATTGATTGTTAAAAAGAAAGAAGGAACCGAAAGTATAGCTCCAAAATTTTCGATCTGCATCATAACTTGCATATGTGAAAGAGGCCATTTCATCATAGATAAGCTGGGATAAGTTTGACTATTGATCAATCCATCAATTTGTATCTTTGCAAGGGAGTCAGTTAAGGATTTCTATTTAAAGGTAAGTCATGTAACTTGTGCAGAACTGAATTGGATTATGACATTCAAGTAAATTGCAGAGACTTGCTTTATACTAACATGGCATAAACATTGTTTTACTAAAATATATGATGCTTCAGCCAGTGCAAAATGGTCCTTACGCATTTGGGAGTATTTCTCCTTCCAAAATTGAATTCTGTTATTATTTCATTTTTGTTTTCTCATGAAGGCAGATTATATGTTTGATGAGATAAGTTACTTCATATTTTGTTTATTACGGATTAAATTCTCTGTTTTTGGTGCAGGCAACTTGTTTGCTCTGGGGCTCTTCTAGGATATGGTTATTCAAATTGATTGTTAAAAAGAAAGAAGGAAGCGGAAGTATAGCTCCAAAATTTTCGATCTGCATCATAACTTGCATATGTGAAAGATGCCATTTCATCATAGATAAGCTAGGATAAGTTATGTGAGAACTGACAATTGCCCAAGACAAATGAATAGCGACTGCTGAAGGACAGAACCTTGGGGAATTGCACAGAAAAGACGGACTGCTTGAAAGAGTACATAACTTTGGAAAATTTGGCAGAACAGATGATTGAACGAATGCCGACAATTGATGAAGTAAATAACCTTGGCTAATTTGACGTGAAAGGTAAAGATGCACGTGGTAGGATTCCATTTGTCTAATAGAAGAGGAATTTACTACAATGTAGAGAAGGTGTGTTCCTTGATAAACTCCTTTGGCTTAAAAATGTGGGAAAATTCTGAAGCTTATTCAAACATTCAGATATAGCATGCTATCACTCGAGCTTACTTAAGGTGCAAAGTAGTCATCGATTGGAACTCCAAGTGGAACTCAGAAAAGGTCGGGCACTTTTCCCTCACTTTAGGATGGCTGGTTAGTGGTTACACACAAAAGGGCATTTCCGTGTCTTCACTATGTCTAGAAATGTATTATGAGTATAGAATGGTTCAAGGAATTTTTTATATCTCCGTCTCAAGGATTTTTATGATGTTGGATATTGCATATTTATGGGACAGAGAAATCCGGTGCTAAATGCAAAAAAAATACTAATTTACCCAGTTTCAAAGGTAATTGTGAAATAAGAATACAAATTGTAATTTCCATATCTATCTGCAGAAATCAAAAGAGGTTTTGAATTTATATAAATCTGTTCTTTAGTTGTTTTTTGAAGCTGGAAAGTGCATATTTATATAGCAGTATTTTTTTTAGTCTAGTTTTAGATGCAAGAGACGAGATGTCACTACACTTTGTGGGGAAGATCTGGAGGATGATAATGGCTGTAATTTCTAGATCTGATTTGCAAAAGAAAAATAAAGAGCTTTGTATAGATAATTATGGTGGCTTAAAGGTGGAACAAGTGCCTATATTTTGTAATGGGCATATGGGATGTACTGAGACTTAATTGTAGGTTGTTCTAATTTGGAAATGAACATAAATAAGGCTTAAAATTACGATCATTAATTACTTTCTATTTGTTGTTATATACTTCAGAAATCTGTAATGAGAATTTACTAATGTAGATAAATTCAAATATTGTGGGGTTTGGGATCAAGTGGTTTTAACTCTCCTAACAAGAGAGAAAACTTATCAACAACATGCCTTTTTTCTATTGGCTTCTTGAAGACAGTTGTTTGTCTCAGAATGTAAAAAACAAGATCAAGCAAGTAGGGACAAAGTATTGTATAAGATTTCACGAAGCTAGTCGTGATATGGCATATATTGGCGAGAAAAAAACATAATTTTATGATCGTGACTGGACAAAATCTCAAAAAATTGCCACATATTCAAGATGAGGATAGCAAGAAAAGGATATTACTTGTATCTAATTCTGTTGACTATCTAGAAACCCATTGAGTTCACACGCCTAAAACCTGCAAGTCTGATGATATGTTGTAATCCAATACAACTGGTTCCATCAGGACTTGTGGTCAACTTGATCTCTCTAAATGTTTTCAATCTGTTAAACATGTGACTGTATTCAATACCAACCTATCTGGGGCAATGTAGAATAGTTGAGTTTCTTACATCAAGTCATCTCCCCATTTGGAATTTGGTCGAAAAGATATGTCATATTTGTAGGCTTCAAGTTTTCAACATTTCATACTATGAACAGCTAGAATCATTTCCTTATAAGTTGGACATCTTAAAAATTGGACATAGAAAATGAAGAATTGCATGGGAAAAATATCATTTGGAAAAGAGGTTTGAGATCCCACAAGAGTTTATCTTTGAAATTATGTCTTCATTGTTTCCCAGAAGCTCAAGAGAAAAAAAAACTAAATGGTAAATCCCTTCTTGAGAGAATCACTTCCAATCAACTACAATGTATAATTAATTTTTAGAAGTTGAAAATTCCTTTTTGTCTAACTCCAGTTTTACGAATTTGCGACTTGTTAAAGAGATAAATACAAATACATATTAGCTTCCAATCAACCATCATGTGTTGGAAAAATCATGTTTGCAATGTGGAAGAATTTCTATCTTCTTCGCCTGAGATGGGAGTTGTTGTCCCACTAATTGCATCTTTGGAAAATTACTGGTCAAATATCTAAACTTTAAACAGGATATCCATCAAACTTGAAGTGGAGAATAATGATGAAATCCTCTGTATTAATTTCATTGATGTGTTTTTCAAACATCTATGAGGCAAGCATGAGTTACTCAATGTCACTTCTATCGTGCATTCCAAATGGAATTAAAGGGAGTGTCCAAGTTGCATAAAGTACCTTCTAAGAAGATACAATAGTCTCACAACAATCACAAAAGGAAAGTTTCATGTGAAAGTAAATCTCATCTTCTTAGGAGTCTAATAGTAACAAAGGAAACGCTGGATAGAACAAAGGTTCAAAGAAGCCATCTTTCAAACGTAATGGGAAGAAGTATTGCATATATCAAAAAAGCTATGTCCACCCCACCAATAACTGTTACAAGCTTCATGCTAAGAAGGATAAATGTCTACCTTTGCAACAACAACAAGAAGGGGTTGGTTTAAACTTTAAAATTAGCAACACTGCAAAATAATTAATTCATAATATTAGAGCAATCCTAGGTTTTTCTAATTGAGATGTTTCCTTTAAGACATGAAAGTCAAAACAAAGACCAAGGTGATCCTAAACAACAATGGTTGACAACTCATTGGATTTGAGTTGTGTTCCCTATAAACTTAAACAAAAGAGATTTCTTAAAAACCTTGACAACTTATTTGATTTGGTCTAGAAGAAGGGACACAATTGGTTTTTGAAGTTTGAAAGCATACTTCACCCATTTTATCACTAGCATTAAGTCATTAAAGACTTGAAGCTTTCCACAATTTAATTAATGGAAAATTTTAAGAGAAGTTTAGGGCAGACCAATACCTAGATGTTCTTTAAAATAAACTCAAAGAAAGATTCCCACGATAGGTGCTACCTCACTTCAAGCCACATGGCATGCCCATTATTTAGAGCTTGGTAGATGGTATTTGGTCTTGAATAGGATTTAAGTGGGCATTAAGTTTTTTGGGTTTTCTTACAAAAGCACTATATATCTTCCCATTTATGCCATTGTTTTTAAAGGCATTACAAGTAACTTCATCCTTGAACCAATCTCTCTTTGGACTTCTCTGTTTGAAGTTACTCTTAGAAATATCAAATACTTGTCAAACCTCTCCAACTGAAACAATAATTCTCATATGGAAAAAGTTGAGATTCATATGATGGTCTATCATTCAACACTAAATTTTCATTATAGGCATCACATAGTCAAAAACTAACACTGAAATGCATCGACAATTTCTTACCATAAATATGATTATAGAATAGTTGAGTTGATACAGTGGCTTGAATAACTTGGTGAGATACGATTCATAGATTTATTGGTAATCAAAAGGGCACCGAGGCTCCTCAATAAAGAATCTAGATGAGAAAGGCTTTCCCAGGTAAAGGGATTCTATTCCCAACTTTCTAAAGACAAGGGAAAATAATATCTTTTCTCAAAATTTTCCTCTCCGATAATTATAATTATACTCTTTCTTTTCTCTACTTCTGGAAAAGTAGCCATGGATAAAATATATTTCTTTGAGGAATGGGCTAAGTGGAGTCATTAGTTACTTTGATTCTCATGCCATTTTATACTGCATGTTCACTTATTTGAAACTCATGACTTATCGACGTTTGTGAATATGGAGTAGGATAACTGAAAAGTTTGTTATTTTATGATAACTCATAGCATTAGTCTTCATTCTGCAGGTTTAAATCAAACAAACCATAGTCATTTTGTCTGCATTTTGGAGAAGCATGTCTTTTATGCCGTGCATATCACAAAAAAGTCATCCAAGTTTCAATGGATCTTTGCTGGTGTCCATATTCAATACAACCAATGCACTATTTAGATTTAAGGCATCGTTACATATAGTCATGCATAAACATGAGTTGATGGATCATCACACCCTCAATTTGAACATGTCCATTGGGTATGGTGCATAGCACAGTTTAGATGGTTTGCTAGGTATATACGCATATATTACACATTTAGGCACATACAAGCATGGAAAATTGATGGATGACCACACCCTCAGTTTGAATCTGTGGATGTAAGGTTTGCTTCCAGTGAAAGGTGCATATTAGAGTCACCTGAATTTACACTGCTAATGTCCCTATTCAATGTATCCAATACACCAGATTCAATGCACTGTCACACATATAGGAAGTGGAACATACAAACACAAAAATTTGATGGATCACTGCACCCTCAGTTTGAACCTATGAATGCAAGGTTTCCTTCTAGTGCAAGGTGCATATTAGATTCACCTGAGTTGGGACTGTTAGTGTATAGTTTAATATACTCGATGCACCATCTAGATTCAATCCATGGCTACACATTTGTCCACATAAATGCAAACAGTTGATGGATAACCAGAACCTCAATTTGTATGTTTGAGTGTAAGAATTGTTTCAAGTATATTTTTATGACAAAAATGGGTTGATATAGTGTGGTTTCTCTTGTATTTTTTAGGTTTTAAACAAATGCAAGAAGGATTCAGGTATGGAAACAATTTAAAGCTCTGTGGAAAAGAGTTTGCTGGGCTTGCAATCTGTAATGCCAGTTTTCCATTAATAAGGCCAGAATCTGTTGCCTCATGGGCACCAAATTTAACTGCGAAATCTCCCGAAGACTTAACGGTACCTCCAGGCTCCATTGCAGAAGATTCCAGAATCTGCAGATTTGTCAAGATTCCAGAATCTGCAGGTTTTGGCTAGAGATGTAATTATTGATAAATACTTTGTTTGCAATTGTTTCAATCATCTATTGATGGATTGGATGATAATGAATCGTGGCTAACAGCTCATTGTATCATCTAAAACAATATCATGGGTACTGATATCGTCTTCAATTGTGTCAATGTATGATGGATTGATAGTCGTTAGTTTGGCTACTTATCATACACTGTCAAGATTGTTCACTAATACTGTGTTATTACCTTGAATTATCAAATGTATATATATACTGAAATCTTTGCTTTTACTCTTCTTGATGTTCTTTTCTACATTTGTGAAGTGCAGGAAATGTCTTCAAATTTGTACCATTTTGGCCAAACCATACAGTGCTATCATGTCTACTCCTTGAACATGACTTTTGATAATGTGAGAAGTTAGAACTATATAAACCGTCGTCAAATATTTGTTTTCCAAGCTGCTTTGACAACCTATGCTAGCACAATTATGAACTTTGGAACCACATGGACAGCAAGTAATTCCAGATTATGACTACACATTGGCTTCTTTTCTTCATCAGATATATTTCTCCCATGCAATGGCATTTAATTTTTTGATTTTTTAATACATTGAAGTGCTGCATTTTTTTCGACTCACTTTAATGTTGCACCTTTTTTTCCTCGCTTCCCCGCTAACAACTAACTTAACAGCGTATTATTGCACCTTCCTTGGCAATTGCTAGTTAATTTTTTTGAAAAACAAATTAGGTGGAGTGGCCTGTGTGAATGAGATGGGTGGATTGGAAGCCATCCTGCGGTGTGATGGAGATAGAGTGTGGAGGATAGAATAGAGCGTGGAGGATGGCGTGGGTGTAATGACACTTGCCGACAAGCAGGGGGGTTGAGCCAAGGAGAGAGGCGAGGAGGCAATGCAGGGAGGATATGGCAGCGGGGATGCAGGAGGTGGGAACTCACAGCACGGTGGGGAGCTACGGAAATGGAGGCACGCAGGGAGAGATGGGGGCGTGTGGGAAGGAGGCCGCAGATGGACTGGTGTGATGTAGTGCGCTAGAGCAGGAGGAAGGGATGTTGGGAGATGGGGAAGAGAACTCGAGAGGAGGGAGGTCACAGATGGAGTCTGGGAGGAGTGGAGGCCGCCTGAAGGGATGCAGGATGTGGGTTAGGGGTCTTAGCATGAGAGGGAAGGAACCGACAGGTCGATGGGAGAAGGAGATCGTGTGTGGTAGAAGAAAGGATGAGATGGAGAACACACTCGTGGGTGGGTCATGGAAGGGCGTGTGCAGAGGTTGGGAATGACACGTGGATTAAAGGAAGGGTGTGCTTTGGAGGATACGATGGAGGTGAAGTAGGTCGCAGTGGAGTGTAGCATCAACACGGTAAGTGTAGGGGAAAGTATGGCGTAGGTAGTCGGCATGTAAGCGGAAAAGGAGACTCCGTGGAATGAATGAAGGGAAAGATGATATATGGTGGGGCAGTGGATGATTGGAGCATGGAGAACAGAGGTGGATGGTGTTGGTTGCAGAAATGGAGAGGGCGTGAGGGAGGAGTTGGGAAATTGGAAGAGAGATTGTTGAGAGTTTTCAAACCCTTGCTGTATTGGTTAAAAACCTGAAATATACTATAAATAATCCATGTATGGATGTAATAAAAATATATTTGATAAAAGATGATATGATTTTACATTTCATAATGTTTTGGACATTTAATAGTCTTTTTGTACATTTTCACGTAAAAACATGACTTTTGAATTTTAATTAATTATTAATTGTGTATTATTAACAATTAATATTAATAAAATTAATATTAATTGTTATATTTTTTTGTAAGTTAAGGAGCTAATCTATTGAGTAAAAGTAATAATGGTACATAAAGTGTTACAAATCATAGAAACATTCTTGCTCAGAGGAAGAAGCATGTATAGCAATTTAGTCTACCTTAAAGTAATAGGCAATCCTAAAAAGTCTACCAGACCCTCTTCAGTGAGGGAAGTCAAGTCCAAAAAAAAAGAGTTTGTACCATTTTACATAGAAACATGTTTATCAGACTACATTTTGTGACATAAAAAAAAAGAGAAGCCTGAAGACAAGAAACCTGTCTAGGGTTTGAAATACGACTCCTCGATGATATGAGTCTTGAAGCTTGTGGAGGCTAGCTCGCTTGGCACATCCTTGTTGTCAGAGGCATCGTCGTCTATGGAGGCATCTTATTCTTCGATGCTGTCGGCATCACTTTTGCTAGATGGATGAATTTTGACCGGGAGGGGTGCTGTTTTCATCAGAGAAGTTGGAATGGGGGAACTTTTTGATGGCTGTGAAAGATTTCATACGGCTCGGCAGGGGGCGGGAGGAAGGTTCGTAGTCCATAGGGACCGCAGGGGGAATGATTGAGGGGGTGGGTGTGGAAGTGGAAACATGTAAGTCAAAGGGAGCCGGGGGAACAACAAGTGCAGGAGGTGGAGGAGGGGCGACATTAGGGAGGAGTTGCGTGGAGAAGCGGAGCAAGAACCAAACCAGTAGGTTCTTAATGAACCAGTAATTTCTACGGCGCTCAGGGGTATGGCTTGCAGCTGTGAGGGAGCCTGAGAGCTCGTCCTCCCAGTCATTGAACATGCTGCGAGCAGAGTCTGGAATTTCAATGTCAAATCCTTTGTTGCTAGCCTGTGCGTTGGGCAGAACAGGACCCTCAATGTGAATACCTCTCCCTGCACATCATCGACGTGGAGTACCTCTTTGGCATCGTGACATTATTGGGAGACAGAGGGATGCAGAGAGCTAGGAGCAAGGAGCAGAGTGGGCAAGATGCAGAGAGCTGGGGGTGATGAGCAAATGGCCAGGGTGACGATGAAGCCAGAACCTTAAGCCTTTGGCGCGATCACACATCAAACGAGAAGGCTCATTAAGGTGAGCCAGCTGCGAGGTGACGACCTTGTACGTTCCAGCGGTCGTGGGATCCCCACATCCAGTCATGTGATTAATGCATGCAACCATTGAAGCTACTGACGAGAGGGTGACGTCAGGAAGAAGACGGGGTGGCACCGTTGTCTGCCCCGTCACCTGCATTCGTGGCCATAGTTTCTTGATGAACACCCGCATCCAGGGTTAATTGTTATATATATATATATATATATATATATAACAACAGTATTCTCCCAACAAAACTGTTTCTCAACAATCAGTCTTTGAGCGCACATAATATCTCAAGCCGCACGGTGCCCATCATTTCGAGGAGGAGGAATAATTGACCTGTGAATGTGAAATATAGTATTTAAGCATCCTCTATTTAAAGCATTCTCCCTAGGTAAATTGACGAAAGTTGAGGAGCTACCTTGACCATTAGTGCAAGGATTCAACATTGATCTCTTGGATCCTCGATGTGGGGGTTTCTGTGTCGCATGAGGTTTGAGCCGTTGACCTCTTCTATTTTCGAATATTTAACATGTACACGTCTAATGCCCTAGCTTTTATGCTTGACTATTTCTATTCAATAGTGAATTTTGTTGAATGGCCATTTCAGAAGGAACATGATGAGTAAGTAACTTTCATTGGTTATGGTGAAAGTGGTGAGGAATAAATTGTTCTACACAAGTCACTCTAGGGTTTGATTTTCATGGCTACCACGGCTTAGTATCTCTTCCAATGAATGCAACCCACCCTCCTCAACTATCGAGCTTTCTTCTTGGCCTTATAATATTCCCTCCCCCTTCCACTAAGCAATCATGATTGGGTTTTGGGATTTGGGTTTTAACTTTTTCCCTAACACTAACACTAGCAGTGAGATGTTGGCCTTATAATATTCCCTCCCCCTTCCACTAAGCAACCATGACCGAAGTTTTAAATTTTCCCTAACACTAACACTAACAATAAGTTGTTGCATTGAAGAAGATAAGAACCCTCCCTACTAAACCTCAGAAACTGATGATGATAATACAAACAACCTGCAAAGGTTCATTATCGACATTGACATTAACAATTTATCCATTCAGGTAAAATCCCTAAATTGGGTGTTATGTATCCATAACCACACCAACACCCACGACTAATAGGGAAACAATTTCCTAATCCCAAACAAATTTCAATCGAATGAATACAGATTTAAAAATTGTTAATCATAATCCAACCTCAATTATTCTTGGGGTTTGGACCTAATTAAACTCATGAACGACAAAATGCATGAAATTCTGTGAATTTATTATTTTCCATCAAACTGAAGGAATATCCTCTGCAAACATAAAAACCAAAGATGCAATATGTACCTTGAAGGTATTAGAACTATAAAACAATTGAAATGGGTAGAGATGGATTTATAGGTTACTGAACCCCAATTCCTCAATAGTTTTTTTATTCTCTGTGGGTAACATACCATAATCCGATGGCATACTTCAGTCTTCTCTTCAAACAACGTGTTGGTCAAAGGGTGCAACAAGAAGAGGAGAGCCCTTTTTAGGGTAGCGACTCTTACCTAGATACTAAAACAAGGATGAGGTGAGATGTGCTAAGGTCTGAAATTGATTGCGATCCAAAGGTAGCATAAGAACCTTCTCGCAGAGCTGCGACTCCTCTTGCATTGCTAATATTTGGTGGATATTAGAAAATATGCCCTCAAACGATGGCATACTTCAATATACTCTTCATGTAGATGATTTCCTCCACAGTTGGACGTTTGTTCTTGAGCCATGATTGAAAACCTCTCCAAACAACTAAATAATTTTACTACAAGTGGATTGACCTACTCTTTGATTGTAGATTTTCTACAATTTTTTTTCAAAGATTCAAGAGGTGATGCTTCAATACTGTCTTATGACTGCTATTTGAAGGTAGGGAACTCCACAAATTTCCATTGTTTCAAGATGCCATTAAATCTGCTCCAATATTGCTATAGGAAATAGGCCAAATTGTCCCCTGTCATCGTGTCGAACACAACCTCGTACTGACACAAAGTCAGGCACTTGTTTTGGACGTGTCATGTTTTAGGATGTCCAAAACACGTGTCCAACAGTGTGTCAGGACCTAAGTCACCTAGCATAAGGACACTAGACATGGAGGACACAGGAATGCATGTGTCTGACACGGACACGATGACCCCCAAAATGAGGACACAGAGGACACATTATATATATATATATATATATATATATATATATATATANATATTCAATAGAAATTATAATCAATACACATAATACATTCACAAATCACAATGCATATGTCAATGATAGACCTAATTGAAACCCCCATTAGTGAAAAGGGATAGTTATCAATGCACTTTTGAAACAACGGAAAAATGTTGGTGATTGGCTTTCTTTTCCCTCACTATTGGATACCCACGAGAGGCATACGAAATCCAACCAAAGTAGGACTATTTCTATTTGATTAGATTTAATGGATGGGGGCCACAACCTATTATTATATGTTCCCATTACTAAACACCCTTTGTATTTTAGATTATGCCACTTAGATTGAATTTCATGGGTAGAGATAGAAATAAAGCGTAACTTCCCCTATGTGAAATGAATCCCCCTGTGATGTTGTCTAACTTGATTTGAGAGTGTGAGCCAAAAATGTAACATGTAAATGTACATATAAGAATACTAAAAATACATCACAACTAAGAGCCAAACAATGTAATATGTACATTTAGGTGGAAGAATAAAATACATAAAAAATTTCAAATAGAGAAAGAGAAGGATGAAAAAGGAGGGCAGGATATAATTCCATCGGTGCAGTGGGTTCTCATAGACTCGTAAGTTTCTCATTAAGTCATCAAAATCAAAATGTTCTATTACATAGATGTCGAAATCATATTTCTCATTAAGTCATCAAAATCAAAATGTATTACATAGATGTCGAAACACCATTGTCAAATAAAAAATGGGGTAGATCTAGATGGAAAACCTTCTAATGCTCTTCACCTGCAAAAAGAACCCCTCTTAGAGCTCAATCCTCACTAAAAAATGTGAATGAATGACAATAAAATTGTTTTTTTACAATTTTTTTTGAGTTAGAAGTGTCCTGATTTTGGGACACGTAGAAGAAAATCAACAAATTCTCTCCCTATTTTGGAATAGCTTAGTGAATATCAGTACTTCCATAACTAAAAATTACCATAGTGTTAAAAAACTAGATGTATGTAGGAATTTTTAAAATATTTTTCAGCATATATCAATCTTAAGCATACATCTCTACCTAAATAGGGATCATTAAAGGTAAGAAAATCACAGAGATAAAACCAAATTACCCTGGGAAACCCTCTTGTGGTAGAAAAACCAGCCATAAATTCTCTTGATAATCTTCAACAAAGTACAATACCAAGACAAGACTTATTACCTAACAACTTTGAACTTAGGGTGCTGAACCAATACATTTGTTTCATCACTTACAAACTTCATTAACAAATGATATCATACTTACACTAACATCCTAATAATGACCCCAAAATTGACTCTCACAACCTCTTACTGTAGCATACTTATTACCTTTGTTACAATGCCTCTATTTTAGCACCTCTACTACAACACCTCTGTTACAACATCTATTTCAGAACCTCCGTTACAACATATGTTTCGACATCTCTGTTACAAACACCTCTATTTTAGCACCTCTACTACAACACCTCTGTTACAACATCTATTTCAGAACCTCTATTACAACATATGTTTCAACATCTCTGTTACAACATCTGTTACAACAGTAGAAAAATAGAAGTACTAGCCATATAACAACAAGATAATACTTGGTGTTGGCTTCCCTAAGCTACCCCCTACGACCACCCTAAGAAACCCTCTAGGATTGCCCATAATTGTTTTTTCAAGGTTGCAAATCTCCATTTACTGCTTCTAGAAATATGAAGGATTCCTAGACTTGCTATTAGCTTCTCAAAATGCTTTGTATCGCTTGATTTTATTATGATCTCAGGATATTATCAAGAGTTTTGTTCACTCTAGTTCAGATCGTGTTAAAGTGTTTTGTCGCAGGGTGATCATGGATAGATGCCATAAGCAAGTAGATATGATAAGGTAAACATCAATGTAATAGTATTCCAATTCATGATTATACTACAACTGTTAACATTTGACTTTTTATGCTTATAAGCTTAACATTTGACTTTTTTATGCTTATGAGCTCAACATTTGACTTTTTTTATGCTTGTGAGCTCAATATTTCAAGATGATATCATGCTTATTATATTGTGGCAGGGGGTACTCAAAACACACCTGCAACTTCTAGTAAGGTAAACGTGACTGTCATATATATATTGATAGAGATGGATACTATTTATATTAACAAAGGCCCAAATGCTGAAGCATTAGGAGATTACAATCAAGTATGAAAAAGGGTTACTTCATCCAACACTACTAGGCTTGTCTGCTACATATTGTCTGTAATACTGATAAACAAGAAGAAAGTCCATGTTCCTACTAAATATATAGTCCATGTTCCTACTAAATATATTTCCAATTATACAAACATACTGTTTCAGTAGTAAACAAAAAAACATCTAAAACATGATTATTTTCCTTGGGAGGTCCCCGATCCAATGCCATCAACAAATATTTGTTTGGCTTCAACTTCTTTCTGAACAGTGGCTTCAAAGGCTATTCTTCCAACCCGAATCTCGACATTGGTCAGCCTGTCCGAGAGCATCTATATGGCTTGAGCTTGCTCCTAGTGGCGAGTTTCCTTAGCTATTGCTTGGTCCCTTTGAACCACTCTTACTTCATGAAGGTCTTATGTTACCTTCTCCAGACACTCCCTCATTATGCCTCTGAACTGACGTAAGCGACGTTTCTGAATTTCTATTTCATCTTTGGCCCTTTGCAGTTGACATTCCATGGCAGCCAGGATATACTATAGACAACTATTTTCACTTTCCTGACTAATATCCATGTCATCAGGCCGCTCGACGAAGATCCGAGTCTCTTCATATTGTGCACAATGTAGAGCAACCAAATCATGATGCCAACGGATAACAATGAGCCAATGCCTAATTTCCTTCCCAAATAATATATGGATGCATGAACTGCAATGGTGACCTGTCTCTTTAGTCCAGTCACACGTTTCCATAATCATGGTAATATATGTGGCGTGTATTAAATCTCCAGACTCCTTTGCTGCGCTCACCCGAGACACAATTGACATTATCGCGCCTGAAATAACTTGTTCCTTTTGGATGGAGGCCGTCGTCATAGTAGATCTCATGATCAGGACATCAATTCCGCATTCGAGCTCCTTATCCATTGTCATTTCAAATCTCCATACATCACCTTTGCATGCATGCTTATTTTACCTTGCTTGCTCCTTAATCTCGCGTGTCCTTCCACTTCTCCACTCAAGAACACCACGTGCCAGACAAGCCACCACATGGCAGTGAGGGCCCTCCTGTTAGGGTAGTGGGTCCCACTCGTATTCATGGTCATTGATAAGTAGAGTGCTAGGTTCCAACGCTACCACTCTAGTGTTAGCGGCTTGGTCTGCTTCAGTATAAGTTAATTAGCTTTCCTTACAAAATTTTCAACAAGCCTTCAAATCACAATAATTGGGTAGTTTTACTTTTGCAAGAAGTTAAATCCAATCTATTGTTGTAAGGAAAGATTTTCTGCAATTAAAACACTCTAAAACAATATTTTCATTCAATAAAATCGCGCATCTCAACAACATATCGAACTAGTCCAATGCCTTATAAATATCAATGAGCCACATAGATGGATAGGTTGACATGCCCTGCAACGACCCTAAGCTAGTTCCTTGAAAGAAGTGGAATTGCATTCCCATATCTTTTCTTTCCCATATGTATCGGAAAGATGAGACATCCAAATCCTTGTGTATCGACAAGATGATGCACCTGAATATTCGTGTATCGACATGTTGTTTTATCCAAATTTCCTGTAGCCTTTAACTGTCTTCATTAATATGTATTGTTTTTGTGCAACACATGAAAGTAGCAGCGCTTACGAAATAGCTATGTTCTGGATTCCCAGAACAATTTGTTTTAGTTGGATATTCGACGGGTTGGAACTCCTTACCATAAAACCAATGATAATTTGTGAATCCTCGATTACCCTATCCTGCGATATTCCTTTTCTCTTGAGTTGTCGTAGCCCTTAGAGGAGATCCAGAGCTTGACTATCATATTAACACTAATTGTTTTATTCATTAATCACATTTATTAGAAATGGCTCAATTTTTGCTTTTCAATATGAATATGTCTTGAATATCGAATTGTGGTAGGTACACCGTGGGTAGTCACCAATGGTGTCGCATCAGGTAAATGATAGTGTAATAGTACCTAATAGCATCAATGTAATAGTGATCACAATTCATGATTATATTACAGTTGTTAACATTTGACATTTTTAATGCTTATGAGCTCAATATTTCAAGGTGATGTAATGCTTATTGTATTGTGGCAAGGGGGTACTCATAACACACCCGAAGCTTCTGGTCAAGTAAACGTGACTGTCATATTAACACAAAAGTTTTTATTCACTAATCACGTTTATTAGACATGGTTCAATTTTTAATTTTCAATATGAATATCTCTTGTTTCTTCTATTGTGGTAGGATGACAGTGGGAAGTCACCAATGGTGTCACATCAGGTAAATGATAGCGTAATAGTACCTAAACATGATTAAAGTAATTATTTTTTATCATATGCATGCTTTTTTTTTACATGAGTTTTTGTAATGATAAAAATAAATTAACTACTTTTATTGATTGATGTTTGTAGAGCACAACATATTAAGATGATGCGGTGGTCGCTTAGGAAGATATCTTTTATTAGACTGAACAAATGGAAACTGTGAAGGCTTTGAAAAAGTCCAATAAAGAACTTCTCAGACTGATTGTAATCATGCCCAGGATTCAAGAAATCAAAAGAAGAATTGATGATTTGAGGCAAACAATAGACTAATATAGGGTAACTGGTATCTCAACTAGTTAGCCAACAGGTAAAGATCATTGTAATGATATTGGAAAAATGAAATAGGTATCTCAATAATAACTACACATTTATATCTATATAATTGTCTTGGTTTTTGCAGATGATTCCCCTCTCCAATGACATCCACACCCTAATATTCGATGTACAAGAAGTATGGTACGAGAAAGCATGCCCACACAATCAACAGAGAGGGAGGGCATAACAAATACAACGAAAAATGACAACGAATTAAATGTCCCCATCTTGGAATTTATGAAGAAAAAAACAAAACAACACAAAAAATGTAGTTGTATACATTTAATATTTGTATTTGACTGAGTAAAGAAATGAAATATTTACAGTTTTGTTACAAGTTTCTTGATTTAGTCGGTGCATGGTCATATTTTAGAATTGAGGTTTATAATGTGAATGTTATTTCTCAATTTATATTTTATGGATATGTGTGACATATTTCGAGGACTATGGTTATCCTCAAGGGGCTAGGCAACCCTTCCTAAGTTAACTCAAGGAGAATGATATGTCCATATTGTTTATAATTGGTTTAAATATAATATATTCATGTTATTGTTACTTTAGTATTGTTGTCTTTCATTAACAACTTAGATCTGATATATATTGCTGCTATTATTATTGTTTTTGTTGTCAGTACTTTAATGATTATTGCAGCTCTCTGTTTGATAGTACTATGCTGATTAAAACAATTAATATATCTATATTTGTGATTTTTACAATTTATATGCGAAATGTTTGTTCAGTTTGTTGCATAGCTTATTTTTTAATATATGTGACATTTTTCGAGGACTATGGTTATCCTCAAGGGGCTGGCCACCCCTTGCTGAGTTAATCTGAGGAAGATAAGATGACCACATGAGCTTCCTTATCCAGTGATGATGATTATAATGAGCTTCCAATCTTTGCATGAGACGTACGATCACATACAATTGAGAAGGCCGGGTAACCTACCCTCACACTGACTTGATTTGCAAGAGCTTAGTATGATGTCATGTTGTCTTGTTATGTTATGTTGACCTGCATGTTTACTTGTATGTGATGTTTATCTTTGTGGTGACTTGTGATTGACCCTTGAATGGTAACGTTGAGCTATATCACCCTTAAATGTTGGCGTCCAACTTGTTGATGACTAGTGTGACCCCTTAGGAGGGATGTCCACCCTTGCGTTGACCTTAAGAGCCCTCCATAGGTGCCATCCACCATAGTGCTACCTTATATGACCTTTTTGGAGTACTTTGTTGTCATTTTTTTATTGTGAATTGGTTGTAATGCTGTGCTGCTACATTTTTTTATTTGTGAGGGTTGGCTGACCTATTTTAGGCTTTTCCAGTTTTGTATTCTCTCCTTTCACATGTATGTTGGTTTAGTTGATTCTCATGCAAGAAACCTAACGCTAAGAGGTTGAAGTCTATTTAGAATTGTTTTTTCTGAGGATAATGGAGGTTTACCCTGACATCTTATGTTGATTTTATAATTGGTTTAGATATGACAATATATTGCTACTGTTATATATTGTCGTCTTTCATTAACAATTGATGCTGATTTAGATTGTTGTTGTTATTACTGTTATTGTTTTCAATACATTAATGTTATTCTGGGACATGCTAGACATGAAGGATATTGAGGTATGGTTTTTTTTGTTAGATAAATTTTGTTAAATTTTTATTAATTTAAAAGTAGGTAATATCATTTTTTTGTTCATGTATTTCTAGAATCAATGTCTTTTTTTGTCTTAACCAACATGGAACACCTCCTTTTTACTCTACAAAGTGCCACTTTGTTTCTGAGACATGCTGGACATGACGGATATTGAGGTATGTTTTTTTTTGTTAGATAATTTTTGTTAAATTTTTATTAATTTAAAAGTAGGTAATATCATTTACTTGATTATGTATTTCTAGAGTCAATGTTTTTTTGTCTTAACCAACATGGCACGCCTCCTTTTTACTCTACAAAGTGCTACTTTATTTTCAGATCTGACTTCTCCGAAACTAATTGTCGTTTTTGACCAATTAATTATCCACCACTTCACCCATGCGCTCTTAATTTCAACTGTTGATATGATCTATGGATGTTTAGATATGCTCGACCATCTCCCGTTGTATCCCCACTGCAATTTCACTAGGCATTATTCATCTTCACCATCCAATCAAAAGAAGATCGACGATGATTCATTGGTTATGAGTTAACGCCTGGTTAGATGTCGCGGTCACTTGCTACGACCATCTGACCCTTAATCTTTCGCATTCTAGCGCCATTTAGTTGATCTTTGGGTCACATCGTGGGATTTTCGATGGCTAAGGGGCCATGAAAAATCTTTGTACTAACACAACCACTCAAAAAGGCTTTCCTGAGATTTGAAAGCAGCCTTCCAGACATTGGTCTACTTAATTGGAACTTGATGATAGATAGACTTCATATCAATCTTACTGAAATATTTGGAACACTTGAGTTGGTCTAGAAGGTTATTAATTTGGGGAATGGGATACTGATTCTGGACTATGATTTTTTTTAGAGCTCTGTAATCAATACAGAGTCGCCATGTCCCATATTTCTTCTGCACCGACATATTTGGACTCCCACAAGGTGAGGAGCTAGGTCGAATATGCCCTTTCTAGATTAATCCTTGAATTTGACATTTGATTTCTTCACTTTTCATGAGGGGATGCCCGTATACTTGCCCACTAGGTAAAGGAGCCTCATGTATCACATCAATGGAATGCTTGACCTAACAATGTCTTAACACCCTAGAAGGTGTGGTGAAGATGTCTTTGTATGCTTCCACAATCTTGTCCACCTATTTTTTCTATGTAGAGGGATCCTATGTGAAGGTGGTGGATGCTAGTGTGAGCTTTCATTCACCTTCAAAATGAATCATGAAGAGGACGGATTTTGCTATCTAGGAGATTACCTTCTTGCACTACTTAGCTGTGATGAGGGACACTACAGTGAGAATTGTCTCTGGTATCTTGTAGAGTTTTTTCATAAAGTAATAATGACACTACGAGGTATAGACTCATACACAACATGACGTTTCCCCATATATGGTTGTCATAAAATAACATCACAAACTTCAAGCAGGGCAACATCACACATTACCTCATCTTTGAAGGGCTTGATGTCGTAGGAAAGGAGACATTGTTGACTAACATGGATGTTTGATCCCTGGCTCAGTCAACTAATGGTGTATGGTGCACCCACAGTTGTGAATGGAAGAGGCGCTCCCCTTCCTCTGGCTCCTCCGGCTCTTATGGTTGGATCTTTGCAATTGTGGTGGTGGCACTAGGTTTCTCATCAATGATCTGCTTTCTCCTTTTTTAGTTTGAGCCAAAGTCTGGCTCCGATGATTTTCTCTCAACCATCAACAATTGTTTTTTAGCGACATTCATCGACGTTGTGCCAGTGGATTTTGTGGAATTCACACCACTTCTGGGTATCCTTCTTCAATTTTTCATTACCCTTCTTTGCCTATGGCTTGGGTTGGTTGTCAGGATTTTGGTTGTACTTGCTCTATCCTTTGCTTTATGGATCAAGGCTGCCTTTGTCAGGCTTCTGTTGTTGTTGGCTTGCAAACTCAAACTCCCTCCTATTCTTTTGCTTAAACTTTTGTTCAATCTTGACAGCATACCAATAAGTGACGCCTAGTGAGGTTATGTCCACGAAATCCATCTCTGTTTGAATGTACCTGTGTAGGCCACTATGACACTTTAGGACCAAGCGTCGTTTGGAGTCTCTAATACGCAGATTTGAGCGTAGGGTATGGAATGTGTTGGTAAACTCTAGCATTGTTTGGTCTCTTTCCTAGTGCAAAGTCATCCACCTAGTGTATTGGTCATCATCGTTTCCAATAGAAGCCATCGACAAAAGTCACCCAAGTGGGTTCTAGCCTATATATTTCAGACTCATCTCTTGCATGCCTCTCACAATACCCATCCCACTAGTCTTTGATACAGGGAGGAGATTTAAGGAGCATGAAGGTGATCTTTTTATTGTCGATTTTTTTTTAACAAAGAAGTAACCATCTAACAAGCTTAACCATTTCTCCAAAGCATTTGCATCCATCTTTCCTTCAAATAAAGGGATGTCAAAGTTAACTTGTACCTTGAAAGGAGTCATGCCTCCGAAACAGATACTTATTGAAGGTGCATCTTACCTTTGTTGGCATTCGTCACAGGATCTAGGGAAAATTATCCATCATATCGTTCCTCTGTCGCACGAGGGCTTTGTCAAGCAACAACTTAATAAAGTCTCATGGCTCCATCATCTCTCCTTTCTTCTCCAGTTGTGTGAGACTACTTGGACCAACAAGAGTGGTTTTTCCCAAGCTCAACAAGTTCGAGACCCAAATCTCGTTATTCAAATCTCATCGAGGAAATGCACTAAGAAACCACAAGAGCAAACTGCTATGATACCACTGATACAGATTTATGTGAAAACAAAATGGGATTTATGAGAGAACAAAATGAAAGAGCATATATATATTCACAGGAACAGATATATTGCAAGAGACACAATGATATGGTAAATTCAAATTCTATTAAAATGAATTAATATAATGGATTGTAAAATAAAAGCAGCTAAAATGGTAGTAGCTATATCTTTGAGAAGAGATGTGGCGACTACGCTCATTCGTGACAAAGTGAATGCAAAAAGATGCCGAAAGGGCCTCTTTATCATAAGCATGAAAGAAATAAACCTAAACATCAAAGACCTAACCTTAGATGATGAACTGTCATAAAATTTGCGGCCCCAAAGCAGTTAATTGAACAATCAACTTCCTGGGGTCATAACTTTTGCATACGATCTCTGTTTGGGGCGCTCAGAAGACCATTGGAAAGATCTATCCAAGGAGCACAATAGTGGATTTGGCTCAAATGATAGAAGACAATATTATCTAGGTTGATGAAGGCCCAAAAAACATCATTTAGGGACTCGAAATGGTCCCAAAAGTCTAGGACCCAAAAAACCAAAAAAAAAATTACCAAAAAATTGGTAAGATGAAAAATTGTTTTGAGCCAATGGAATAGGTGGGTGGCCACCGATATCCATCTAGATCACAACTAGAAGGGGTTTTAGATGATGTTTGTCAAATTAAAGTCCACTACTCCTGCATTGAGCACTGACTAGACGACACTGAAGGAAACATTTGGGTATATGGCAATCATGTTTACACCATGATGAATACCATTGATTAACACGAAACCCAGTTGGTGGCCTAGTAGTCCCAACTCTCGGACCAAATAGGAAGTAAAGGAGAGGACTCTATTTGCCAAGCCCTCAACCCTGTCATCATTTTAAGCAATGAGGAAAGTGCAGAGGATGGCCATGAGCTGCAAGGGGAGAACATTGAGTATAATAAATTCATGTCATGGATAGTGAGGAGAAGCTGAATAAAATCACGAAATGCACAAGGAGGATGTTGAGGACATCAAAGAGATCTGAGTCTGGACAATGGTCATAGCACCACTTAATCTCATTTTCTTTTATAAAGTTTTTTTGCAAATTTCCATTGGGACAATATGTCAGAATTTACAACACTTTAGGAGATGTTATTGTTAAGGCTTATAGTTTCATGGATAAGAGTAACAAAGCTAAATAATGCTCAAATACCTCTAAACCCTTATTTTGAAATTTTGTATTGAATTGTTGACATCTTTTTCGATTATAAATACAAATCTCTTTGTTTTAGTTTAAGAAATTACATAACCAAATGTGGTTATGAATCTTGTCCTAGACCATTCATGTTGAGATACGTACTTTTTTTCATGTAAAAAAAAATGCCTTTTTGCCATCAATGTAAAGAAATACGTACTTTTTTTCATGTAAAAAAAATGCCTTTTTGCTATCAATGTAAAAAAATACATAAATGATCATGTACATGAAAATATGCCATCAATGTAAAGAAATACAAAAATGATCATGTACATGAAAATATGCATATCAAGATAGTTATACAAATTTGTTCACAATTTTTTACTTAATTTTAAAAAAAAAGAACGAGGATAAATGCAATGGGATTGATATATTTCAATGTTTATTCTTTTGTTTTTCTAAAAAAAAATTAATTATAATTAAAAAATTATTGCAAACGGGCCTTCGAAAGTGTTTTTCAAAAAATAAAAATTGTAAATAAAAAGTATTGATATATTTCAATATTTATTCTTTTGTTTTTCTTAAAAAAAAACTAAATTCATTATAATTAAAAAATTATTGCAAACGGGCGTTCAAAAGTGTTTAAAAAAAAAATGTAAATCAAAAAATAATATTATTGTAATTCAAAAAGATATTTCAAAGGTACTTCAATGTACGAGGGAAATAGCTAGAAGGCCCAAAGTGTATTAGACACACCTTAAAATGGAGGGCAACCACATCACTCATTATCTATTTTTTGAACTTTGAATGATATCCTATCTAATAAATTCAAAGTTACTTCATCAAATTTGATGGAAAATTTCCGTTAAAAGTATTAAATGAAAGTAAAACAAATAAATTAGGATTCATCTCAATATTGTAACATGAAATCTCAACAAAATAATTTGTTTATAAACCTCTGAAAGTTTATGTACCAAAATTTTGTTAATGTTTTTGAGAAATAATAATACAAAGTGTGATGCACCTTCATGAATTCAAAACATAATATGTAAATATTGATTCCACAATAATATAGTTTAATATTGAATATGTAGGACCAAGTAAATGTGTTCATTGCCAAACAAAAAAAAGCGATGACCATTACAACCTTTCAGTGCTTGTGAGTTTGTACAGGTATACCACACACATAGATCGACCAATTAATAAGTGACACAATGCACTGATCAATTTTAAGAAACTCAAAAACTTTATTGAAAATCAATTGGTCCTTTGCATGATAGAATATCTAGTCAGAAAAAATAACACTCTTCGAGAATAAATCTACACCTGTAGGTCAAGTATGGCAAGAATAACAAAATCTATGAAAGGAAAGATCGTCTCAAGGAATATTAAAAAAACATGGATGCGAAGGAAGATTCAGGAAAGAAGTTGATAAGAACCTACCAAGTGATAATAGAGGATTTATGAAATGACAAGAACTGAGATGCAACACTTGTAAAAGCCAATGGGAGGTTTCTTCAGGTTCAGTTTTGTTGGTGCATCCAATAACCTTAAATGTTTTTCAAAAATGGATTATACTTCTAATGCAAGAACCAGAAGAGTGTTCCAATAATTTAGTGGAAGAAAAAGGATTTGGAATTAATGAGATGGTTGCCATCAAACTGAGTATGCTAAAGGTGGTTGTCAAAAGAGGAGTCCAAAATCATAATCAATGAAGTGAACTACAAAAATTCCAATTCAAACTACAATTAGGTTTTGAGCAGGTTAAAAATCGAAGTTCCCAGAAATGTTTTCAAAAATCACCTTTGTTCATGTGTGGCAATCAAGAAATAAGGTTGCAAGCTATTTGACGAATATCACAATCGAGGTGCAGGACACCAATACACAAAAGCACGATGGACCAGAAGTTTTTGTTGCTGCAAAGAGAGGAGTAATTCAAGTGCTAATACAACATGGAGAAGGTGACACCTCAAGAACAAATCCATAATGAATCGTAGAATAGGTGCATAAAATCAACATACTGGTTTAATAGTAAAGAAATAATGGGACAAGGAAAATCTCAAGTCTGTGTTGAGACCTAATTAATATTGGAAACCGTGAGTTACTATGTTACCCACTTTATACTAGGTACCATCCTCAAAATTGGGGGAACTACTTGAATGTTTCTTGAGGATTATTTCCAAGGATATATATCTTTTTTCCAAGCAATATCCCAAGGAAAACAACCCCTGAATTTCCCTTCATTTTGAGGATGGTATCCAGGCTAAACCCTAGATTCTTTAAGACACAAGGCCAAGTCAACAACTCCTAAATAGATCTATAACTCATCAACAATCAGTTCATTAAGAGCAAAATTTCCCAAAGTGAGATTTGAACCTAGGTGGAGAGTGTAACAACTTTTCCTTAGAACCACTCGAGCTACATCCAATTCACTTCCAAGGATAGATATAGATATGATAGGATGGTAGAATCTGGAAGGTGAAAACACATCCCAACGAAAAAACCTAAAAGAAGGATAGAGAAGAAGAAAATGACACAAACACGCTAGTGCAACAAGATAAGGTACAATGAAGAAGCCCAAAAAGGAGATTCCCGTGCCAAAACATAATGTAAAAAGATATATCAAGAAAGATATGCACACTTAGAAAAGTGTAGAAAAACAATAGAGAAGACCATTACAGGGCAATAGAATTCATCACAAGATTTGGGGAAAGAGGTTGGGTGCTCATACAGTAAGACGAGGAGAAGAAAATCTTAGTGATAAATCTATAATGATCAATGGATAGAGGCGGAAAATCAAAGGAATGGTCAAATAAGTACTAGCGAAAAGCCAAAATTTCAAGTTTGGGGTGACTCGGTGACACCAAGATAACATTGAAGACCGTAAACTCGCTGGTCTCACAACATCAATAATTAGTATAAGGTACACCACAAAAGAAAACTACGGAGCAAAGGGAGGCATAATTCCAGTATGAAGGAAACGAGCTATAGCTAGAGAAGAAAGATGGATTTAAGGTCCACATGAAAAAGAGGGCAAAGTAAGGCCATGAGTGGAGGGGAGGTTGAAAATTGAACTCATAAATGCTAAGTGGTAAAGGTTTGGGTGCAAGTGTAGCTGTGAGCATAAGGACAACATTTTTTGAAATTTCGGTTTATGGTAGTGGGGATGCATCAAAACACACAGATTACTGTTATATAGATATTTTGATTTCTACAGTGATAATTGATATATACTTCAATATACTATATACATATATTACATATGATAAATTCATAAAAATCAATTTTGAATGCATTGTGTTAAATACTATATATTAATATAATTAATGTATAATTATTAATAAGACTATCTAAATATACTCATCATATAACTTGAATGTATGTATATAATAATACTTTATAATGTATATAATTGATACATAATCGCTTTTGAATAGTTTCAGTATATATATATATATATGAAGCTGGCTAAAAACACAGCAATTTGCACCTTGTCGCTGGAACCCAATGAAGGCAGAGTTCCGAATGATCTGGAACTCTGCTCAATTTTTCAAGCATTTGAGTCGGTTTAAAATGGGATAAAACCCTAGGAGCAGAGTGTCGCGGCCATGTTTTTTAGCGCACTCCAAGTGTTAGCGCGTCGGGGCAAGGTGGCGTGATGGTTCGGCAAGAGGTTGCAGTCCCACATGGCCAAGGGGAAAGCACCCACATGCGTTAGCATGGGCGCCCTTGGAAACGACGACAATCGAAGGCGGCAGAGCGCTTTGAGGTTCAACGCTCAAGAAACGGGCGCTCCTTAGCGTACCTTGGAGAGCACTTTGATGGCAAGCGCTCCTTATGGCAAGCGCTCGTGACGAATGGTAGATGACGGGCGCGCGGCATGGGTTAGCAACGAACGACGGGCGCGCGACATGGAAATTAGCGACGAACGACAAGTGGACGAGCGCGCTACTTATGTGGACCATGAGACACGTTGGCAAGTGGACCCGGGGGCACATGGTTAAATGGACCCAATGACTTAGCGTGCAGAAGTGGACTTGGTGGATGGCATGAGTGCTAAGCAAGAGCGCTCACTTCACTCAAGCGCCCATATAAAAGCACAAGACGCTAAGGCAAGAAATCATCCAAGTGGTGGGAAGCAAGAGTTTGGCAAGGTGAGCTTGCTGAGGAAAGGGCACAGTTCATGTAGACCGTGCGCTTGGTTAAAGCGCACTTCTGTTTCTGAGGCACCACAGCAAGAGGTTATGCAGGCAGCGTTTGACAGAGCCTTGAGACGAACTAAGGCATGTGGCTAAGTTCGCTCAGAGGCACGTTTTCCGTTTGAAGGCATCTCGACAGCAGTAGTCGGTGAGGGTTGTGACAGTCGTTTTTGCAGCCAAGGTAGACGCTCTTGAGGAGATTGCCTTGTGCGTTTTTTTATTATATGTAAAAGTGTGTGTATTAGCTAGGTTGGGCGCACACCCGGAGAGTGGTCGGCTTGTGGTGCTTCCGTTTGTTTTACTTGTGAAAATACAAAAGACGGGCTTTGCATTGGGCAACCCACAGCATCTATATTTCCTTGTGTTTGTTTGCAAGTGTTTTGTAAAATTGACTAAGTATAAAAATGTATTCCGCATAATGGTTAGGCGTAGTCCGCTAGCAAACACCAAGTTGGCCAAGCCCTTGGGAGGTTACTAGATGGTGCCACACACCCTCTTAGAGAGTCTAGAGCGCTCGGCTAAGTGTGGCTGTGACACAGAGTTCCATAGAGGAACATAGAGGAACTCTGCCATCATACCTTAGAACTCTACCCCCATAGAATTTTGGCCAGAACTCTGCCTAAAAACAAAGCTGGAAAAGGTGAAAACCGTTGTGTTTTTAGCTCCCGTCTATGTATATAGTCCAAGGGATTAGATCAATCAATGTTTCAAAGTATCTGGCTAGCTCTACATAGGTAGATGCCCGGTTTAAATCCCTAGGTAAGGTGCACTAATCTATGTCAATAGGTTTACTAGAAATGTCATCCAAGAATATGAGGAAGCATCCCATGGGTTTCACCATGAAGTCTTCCTTGGAAAAAACCTAATTTATATACCCTCCCTTCTTTTCATAATTTTGGAGGGAGGGGAATGGGTTGAGTTTCCCTATTTCCCGTAAGGGTAGGAAGACATTCCTAGATTGCATATGCCTCCCTCCTCTGCTCAAGAGAAGTAGACCTACATCCAGATGCGGGAAAACTATTACTGGACCACACCAAAGGTGAGGGATGCATCCCTAACTTACAATGTGAAAGTAAGGAAGAAGAAAGTAAAATGGATCCACAAAATCTGGTTTAGGTCACTCTGCAAAAGGGGATTGCAAGCTATAGCTATAGACACACAGTTTCAATGTGTGGACTTGCAAAAATTGGATTTTAAAATTACACAAAAGGGGTCCTCTAAGCAAACATATGTGACATCACAAATCAAATCAAAGATTAGTAAGCCCAATTTAAAGAGGAACCTGCAAAACTAAAATGTAGACAGATTCAGACCACAAAGTTAAATTTCATATGGATGAAAACGACAGGAGCAACATACAAAAAGACTAAGCTCACGTAAATGTGTTACGGGAATATAAGATCTGCAGAATACATGGTGCACACTGCAGATTAGCATAGCAAAAAATTCTGAATTGTGAGACAAATAAGGTTCATCCAATAACAAGGTAGTCTACTAGTCAATAGCTATATGGAACAGCAGCTCCAGTATATATACAGGCATGGGGACGCATTTCTAGAGAAAAGGCAAAGAAAGCATAAAACATGGATGATGTAAAATACTTTGATTTTCAGAAATGTTGGTGAGCAATATCACATTTATATAATATTGCAGCTGTAGTTCCAGATGCTTCCAAGCATTGTAATACCTAAACTATGACATGTGTGTATATATACACTGAAGGAATTCTTAGTCGCTTGATGGTATGGAAACATGAAAGTAAACCAGAGTTATAGTTAATTGTTCAATGTTTATTGAGAAAAAAGGCGACTTAGTACAAACTACATAATCTGAAAAATATGTATGTTTATATGCTTTCAGGAAGCTTGACAATAAAAACAGTCATGGAATTTAACCAGGGAATTTCCATCAGGAGAGCCTACATACTGTTGTGTATTAAAGCCTCGCTTCTGTACAGAATGCTTCACTCATTACCTGGCAGAAAAGACAAATACCGATACAGCCTAATCAACATATGGTAATCGGTCAATACATAATATAAGCCATGCCTAAAGACAATATATTTTCTTTCCATTAAAAAATTGCAGAAGAGAACAAAGGAAAGCCTAATTGCAAATGCAAAGATATGAAAGGGCAACTTCTTTCCTTTCAAATGCTTTTCTTATAATTTTACTTCTCATGACATTTCTAATTCCATCTACATAGTAGATCTGATGCCATGACTATTGCCCATGAGATATTCACTCAATATAGCATAACGACCCAAAAAAATAATACATTACTTTCCTTTAGTAACTCATTTATCTGCAAACACTCACATACCAAACATTTTATATTCATTTCCATTACTCAGAACATTAGATTTTTCTCTTTTTAATTAGTGATCGCATTTATTTGCTACTGTACAATTGCATGCTCAAGCCAAAAAAGAAGGAAGACAACCAGAAACAGAGATGGGAAACAGAATATTGCCAGCCATTTTGTTTTGCTTCCCGTAGGATTTGCATAATTACCTACAAGATCAGGTTTATATAAACAAGATATCTCCTTAAGTACATGCCTAAGAAACCGGACATGCTAGTCTTGGGCTACGTGTCCCGTGTCCCCGTGTCAGACACAGACACACTGACAGAGCGTGTCCGACACGTCTCTGCAGCGTGTCCCATGACTATCACTACGTGTCCCAAAAACAGGACACTCAATCCGAAAAAAATATCGCTGGGCCCTCTTTAAAAACGAATTTTCACTTGTATTTTGTCATTTGCAAATGTTGGGAGAGCTCAAAGAGTGGTTTTTTTGGCAGGTGAAGAAGATTTGAAGGCTTGATTCTCATTTATATCGAATATTTGTAAAACTTTGGAGCTATATGTCTATATTTTAAATTTTAATATATATAATTTTTTTTAAATATATATATATATATATAACATGTCCTGATTCCCGGGGTCACCGTGTCCGTGTCGGGCACTCGAATCCCCGTGTCCTGTGTCCCCGTGTCAGGTGACTTAGGTACATGCATTCACAAAAACAATGCTGAAATGAAAAACCGTCAAAAAAAGAAGGGGCATAAATGTAATGAAATTTGAAGAGGATTCCTGATTTAGAAGTTCTTGTGATATTGTTAGCTGCTACTTTAGAGACCCTCCTCCCCCATTTTAGCATGGTAATATCCAAACCTGCAACTTCATGACAGGTAGAAGAACACCTGAATAAATTTAAGAGACTGAAAGTAAAGAGAATCCCCATGAGAGGTAAATGAGATATATATATATATATATATAAGAATTTTTTAAGTTCTAGCCAATCTTATTGCAAACAATAATCAGTTCAACAAACTACCTTAGGGTGACCTTACAGAAACCAACTACACCCCTGGCCGTTGTCATAACAGGTATGCCTCCTGGTCCTCAAGATGTAGCAAATTATAGTCGCTTCTCTTTCAAATGACAGTGTCGAAGTTTTCAGACACCATCAAGGTTGATAGACCCATCCTTGCTTCATGACTACAAAGATAATAGACTCCCTGCAGGTCATGGGACATCATATGCCAATAAAGACAGCCCAATAATGTGATCTCTTATAGACCATGGCTAATTTGACCATATCGCAAGGAGTAGGGTGGGTGTGTCCCCACAAGGATTTTCTCATACACCAAATCTAGCATACTGCCTAGAACCAGGACCTAAAAAGTCAACTTCACCCTTAATTAGCGATAGATGGCCAGCACTAAAAGGCCAATGTCTATTGATTCTAAACCAAGAAATAATATTTGAATTGATATATTTGATGATTCTAATGGATGTTCTGAACTGTGAGGAGCATGTATAAGTTTTAGTATGTCTTAGCACATCTAAGTAGTAAAAGGTATGACTTTTATAGAGCAGCTTAACCTAAAGTATTCACTTATCAACTAAATGTAACTTCTCAATAATTAGCTTATCAATGTTATAAGAATTATATCTTAGAAAGGTTCATTCCAAGTGACCCTCCCTTAGAAAAAAAATTTCAGGCATTAGCTAAATTAGGCACTATAAACTTTGTATCTCAATAATGTTAATTACAAATTGTTCCACCATATAATCAATCACCCTCGAGGCATGGCCAAAATACTAATAGACACTTCCCTTTTCAAGCATTAAAAAGGCTAGAGTTTTGTGCAGTGAAACAGGAATCGAGGGCAAGTTGCAATTAATCGCGAGCCCCGATTGGGTCTTTCCCCAAACGATCCGAGTCGGATCGTTTCTTCGTAAATCGCGACTATTTCTGCTCCGATCTGCATCCCCTACAAACTCGCGATTAATCATGTTTTTTTAACTGGCGGCAACATGAAAAGTGAAAATCGTGGCCACTAATTTTCACGGGTTTACTCCTACGTTGATGGCATTTGGCATTTAGCTAGTAGTTTCTTTTTGTTTGAGCACGTTGTTGCGGCGAAGTTCTGGTGTGGCGGCAAGGTGAAGTTCTGGTCTTCCACACTAGTTCCAATTCCACGCCAATTCCCACGCAGGTTCCACGTTGTTCTAGTGACTCGAGAGGAAGTTTGATGCCAGTTCCATCCCAGTTCAATGCTAGTTCCCTCCGAGTTCGTCGCCAGTACCACACAATTCAGCTCCACGTAGGATCCAGACTCCAGTTCAACGCAATTCGGCTCCACACAAGTTCTAGTTCAACGCTATTCAACGCCACGTTTCCAAGTTGTGTAATAAATTAATAATTAATAAATTATTGTTAGGACTTGTTGACTGTGTAATATATTGGCTGAAAAATTATATATATATATATATATATATATATATATATATATATATATATATATATTGTCCATTATTGACTGTAGTCAGTAATATATTAATAATTAATAAATTAATATTTATTAATAATTAAAAAATTATTGTGTGCAAGGCTGCCAGCTTCCTGCTCTAAATCTTATACTGTTTGTTGTTGTTTTTGTTACAGGGATTTGAAGTTTGAACTTTGGGCCTTTGGCAGCTTGTTACAGACATATACAACGGCCAGCCACACATTTACCTTCAACAGCAACCAGAGATTATTTGTGAAAATGCCCAGGGAGAAGGACTTTGCTTGGGATTACTGTGACAAAATTCCGGGAAAAACCAAGCTCCTATGTAAATTTTGCAAAGAAGAATGTAGTGGGGGCATTTATAGATTCAAGTTCCACCTTGCTCAAATGCCACACCATGACATTGGTATTTGCAAAAAAGTTGAGCAAGATGTCAAACACCAGGCAGCCTTAATCATTGATACATTCAATGAGATGAAGGCCAAGGAAGCAAGGATAACTGTAGAACAAGTAAGTACTGGAGCTGGTCAGTTTTCTTCCAATAACCCCCTCTCACCTCCCTCTATTGAATCCTCAATGTTGGGCCCAAGTTTTACAAACATGCCTAAAAGTCAAGACCAAATGCCTACAAATTTGAGCGAGAGAGGTGGCAACATACACACTTTTTTTGCTGCCCGCACAAAACCTTGTTCCTAACCTAGCTTGGAAGCCACTGGTTGAAAAAAGAATGTCCATAGTTAGGCAAGGAAGGCCATTGCCAACTTTTGGTACTATTCTGACATCCCTTTTCACTGTGCCAGAAGCCCTTACAGACAAGCTATGGTTGATGCAATTGCTATTGCAGGTCCGGGGTTCAAAGCCCCTACATCTGAGAGCCTTGGGACAGATTTGCTATTAGAGAGTGTTGATGATGTTATGCTCATACTTGCCGAGTTCCGTTCATCATGGGCAGAAACAAGGTGCACCATTATGAGTGATGGATGGACAGATCAAAAGAATAGAACTTTAATAAATTTCCTTGTATCTTGTCCAGCAGACACAATGTTTCTCAAATCGGTGGATGCCTCGGACAAGGTTAAGACTGCTCAGATTATTTGTGAAATGATGGAGAAAGTTGTTGAAGAAGTGGGCAAAGAAAATGTTCTACAAATTGTCACCAACAATGCAAATAATTATATCGTTGCTGGTAGACATTTTGAGGTTAGGCACCCCACCATTTTTTGGACCTCTTGCACAGCCTATAGATAGATTTAATGCTTGAGGACATTAGAAAACTTGCTTGGATGCATTGGGTTGTGGATAAGGCAAAATCCATAACCAAATACATCTACAATCACACTAATATCCTCCACACCATGAGAATTGCAATGTCCTCTTCTACTTAGGCATTGAGGACAGACCCGCTAACCTATATGATTCCCATAGGTTCAAGCGGGCACTAACAGTTAGGGAATCAGCGGTGGATTGATGCCATATAAGAAGATCTAGGGCATCAATATTATATCATCATTAGGTAGACGGGGGCCACCTGCATGCATGACATCTAAGCATTATTTCATGATGCATGCACCCGATTGAGTCTCCATGCAAGTCAAATGCAAATTAGAAGTTAAAGTGACCTAATTAGGTCAAAGTTAGGTTATTCGCAGTTGGAAGTTATAAAAGAGAGGTAAAGTGAATGGAGAAAGACACTTATATGATTATTTATTTGAGGATTTGAATTGGAGAGCTTGGAGAGTTAAGTTGGTGTTGAGTGCATGCTCAGCTAACTGGTGTATTTCGGCAGCAAAATCTATCTGTCCTAGTTCATCATCAGGTTGGATCATCCAAATTCAACACTACTTCATCATCAAGTTCTATTTAGCAGTTGCTTCGAGAGATTGATTATTCATCCAATTGGAGGGATTCGCCATCATATCGTGGTACCATGGTCATGTCAGATCTATTCATTCCCTTCTCTACAGAGGGAAGAACTTCTGTGTGCTACTTCTATTCCTCTCGAAACACCCTCATCACCCTTCCCCTGGAAGAAGGGCCTCTCAGCTTGAGTATCAACCAAGTTATCTAGAGGGCGTCTTTCTGCATGGGTGAATTCAATTGAGGAGGACACTCATGTTTTGGGCTATTGAGCCACCGTTTCTTCTACATGTTGCTTCCATCACTTCCAGAGGGGTACTATAACCCTATTACACATCATCGGGGTCTTCAGCAGTGGGTTATTTATTATTGAGGAGCAGCTACAGCTTTGGAGGAGGGTGCATTCACCTATGGAGGACGATTTGGCTTATCTCCCTATTTCTCCCTCAGAATTCTTGCATGTGAGGACCATCCTCTTCATCATTAGCCGATCTACATACTGGTATGTACATGCATTAATTTCTCCTATTTTCTAGCGTTTCAGTATTATCTAGGGCACAAATATGCATGCAACTGCATACATGCAGAGATCAGGGTTTGCTTTCCTATTCTATTGAGGCATAAGCCTACTTGCCATCTATAGTACACATAGAAAAAGAAAAATATCAAGTTTGGGATATTACAAGAATATACACTGAAGGTAAAGAGCTTGTTCGACCTGCAGTGATAAGATTTGCAACAAATTTCATCTCTTTGCAATTTGTGGTTCAACAAAAGATAAATTTAAAGATGATTTTTTTGGGACCCGAGTGGATGGCTTCTAAAAATAGCAAGACCCTCGAAGGCATTGAAATTGTTGCCCTTGGGTTTAATGACGGTTTCTGGAAAGATGCCGAAGAGATTATTGATGTGACAGAGTCACTTATTAGATTTCTCAGGTACTTCAAGTCTTTAACTTTTTCATCTTTTAGATTTCATTTCATTTTCAGATTTAATTGAATTTGAAAGTTTGATCTTTCAGGATGGTTGATGGTGGCAAACCCGCTATGGGTTACATTTATGAGGTGATGGATCTCGCCAAGAAGGCCATCAAAAGAAGATATGGGGATAAGGAGACCGAGTATATGCCTCTTTGAGACATTATTGATGCACGTTGGGATAGGCAATTGCATTCCCCCTTACATGCTGCTGGGTACTTCTTAAACCCACAATATTTTTATGATAAGGCTAGATTTAATGAGGATGGGGAGGTTGGTAGAGGACTCATGACGTGCCTTGAAAGGCTTTGATGGTGTCCTATAATCCTGTAGCTGAGCAATAACACGACTTTGGACCTCTTGATCAAGGAAGCACCTTCAAGGCTTCATCAATTTATTAAATTTCTTTATTTGGTTTGTTTAATGAACTTAGTATTGACTTTTTACCATCTTCAATATGGATGCACGAACCCTTGTCAATTGCTAGGTCTTTGATGGAAAAACTTTGGTAGTGATACACCAGATCTAAGGAGGTTCGGCATTCGAATTTTGAACTAGATTTGTAGTGCTTCAGGTTGCGAGCGCACCTGGAGCATGTTTGAGAAAGTACATTCCAAGAAGGGCAACTGATTGACACAAAAGCGGTTAAATGACCTTGTATTTGTCCATTACAATCTCCGGCTTCGCAATAAGCAAATACAAGGTGAGAGTCAAACTCAAGAGTCCATACATTGGTGACTGAGCCTTGAGGAACACAAGGCTTGACTTAGTTTTCTAAGGATTATGCATTTGAATTTGATGATTTGATTTACACTTCAAAGATTAAAAGTTAAAAACTTTAAATTTTAATTCACATTTCCATGTTTCATGATGATGACAGGTTTGGATCATTCACCAATCAACATAGAAGACCAAGAGAAAGATCTGCAAACTACACATGCAGCAAAATGGGTCCAATCAGTGGAGGGTCCTCTTCTTAGCATTGATGACTTAGACAACCTTGAGAGTCATGCAGCCCAAGATATGGGGCTCGTTACTTTTTAGTTTTTTTACAATTTTACTGATTATTATGTAGTATTTTGTAAACTTTTAGATGCAGATGCTTATGCTTCTAGTTCACTGCAGTCAGGACTCGATAGAGTCAATACATCGGATCATGTTTGGAGCCTGGACTCGTATCATATATGAGATATTGTTAATCATTCATGATATTTTGGACATCTATTTAGTATTTACTATTGATATTATCATTATGCATTGTTTGTAGTCTGTACACATGGCATTATTGAATATCAATGAAAAATGTTATTTTTAATTCAAAATATGTGTATATTTTTATTTTTTGTATTCACCGACCTTTTCCCGATCTTTTCCAGATTTTTTCCCAATCCAATTAAAACTCTTCGCTCTTTTTCCTCGTCGATTCATTGCCAATTCCGAGTCTAGTAACATTGGTTTTGTGTTGAAATGATTCACAATAACCATCAGACTTAGAAGAACAAAGCTTCAGCATGCATCAACAAACTTTATTTTTCTGTGTTTAAATAAGACAAAATATTTTTTCTCGATTTACATCTTGACAAAGGAATATATCCATACGATTTGGTTTATTAGTCCAAGATCTCATAAGCTTGGACTAAGGTCAGCTTTATGGATTCTGCATTAAATATTATAACACCCAAATGCTACAATTAAATAAGAACTTTGCTAGTTTTTGGTAAAGTGATCACTATCATATAGGTTTGAGCTCTAGGCCGACAAACTTGATAATTTTGGCTGATAAGCTATCTCATATTTCCTTGAAATCCTCCAATAGTGATTACTTGATGACTAAATAACCAAATTGGACCTAGAATTTTAAGAGTTGAATTTTGTTTGTCTTTTAAAGGCATAGTTCCCACTTAGAACTTTTCTTCAAGTCATCTACTTTTGCAGTGCAACAACACCAAACAAACCCCAAACCAAAGTTGGAATAGCAAGGTTTGTTGGCCATAGAATCAAAGGGATACAGTTGGTGTATATCTTGGCCTAATGCATCTACAACAGATTGATGTAAAAAACTTACAAATTAAACAGATCAATTGATGCAAAGCATAGTTTTATGGGAACCTAACAAAGACAACACTTGATATCTATTTAGGGTTGTTGTAGATCAATGGTCAATTACTATATAGGGCACATAATCTTTGCTTTTCTATACCTTCTATCTTGATAGAGGTATCCCTATAACATAATTTAAGAGGTAACAAAAGCAGTACAGACACAGTGTCTTCTCGTACAATTGAATATATTTAAAGTCCTATCACTCATGTGTTGTGTACCGCCAACTTCTTTCACAAACTAAGGTGCCTGTAGAATGCTCTTTAAAGTGAAAAGCATTCTCTGTGTTGATAGTGAGAAAGACAATTCTATTTGACTTAGCATCACTGAATGAAATTGACCTTTGTCTTCTATTTGAATGTTTGCTCTTTCACTTGGCAAGATGTTTCTCTATTTCAAATGATCATGGATTTCTCTTCATTTAACTTCGTGGTTCCTTTTGACAACTCTTGAATCTTTTTCTTTGAATAAAGCTTCCTTTAAACTCTATTAATAGGCAACAAGTACAAGCTTTAATATAAAAGATGTGGGCTGTCCATGCAGCCTCCACAAGCAATAGCAAAACTCAAAATTGGTGTTAGCAAGGCCAAAACACCCCCTCTCAGAGTCAATTTCATGATCAAGTGCCAAAAGTAGGGGTTGGCTTAAAGCAAAACACCCTAGCAAAGTGCCAAAATCAAATACAAAGCCACAAAAGACCTACACCCAAAGCATAATCACACCAACTATTGACCATGTTTGTTGACTTGGTTTGTTCAGACAGACTATGTCAAGATGGAGAGGGTCTAGTTCTCATGCTTCACCGCGTCATCAGATGCAAGAGAACAATCTCCAAGCACATAGTTCAAGCAAAGTTTGCAGCACACCCCATCCGAGTCAAGGCCATTTTTGGACAGGTTTCACTTCTCCATCAAGTTCGAAGCTTGTTGATTCGGCCATCATTTGAAGTGATTCTTGACATAATTACATCAAATACTAGCTACTGAGAGTCAGATTGCCTCTCTACAACTCGGATGTGCCGGTGCCTTGAAATGTAGCTTGGCACTTTCATTGCATATGTCCAGTGGAAAGATATTCCGGCGAGTTGCTGCCCGCTGTCCCCACTTAATAAAAGCTGGACCTGCATGCTCAACTGTTCTCAAAAGGAGATCCAACCAAAGAGAGCAAATTTGTATGTTTGCTTCCTCTGCAACTGTCCCAATTATTATGGATGGTGCATACAATAGAAGCAAATAGAGCGCCTTTTTTAGTTAATGCCAAACCCCAAAACAAAGCTAGTAATCTCATCAACACTTGATCTTAGTTGCCTGCTAGATTGAGGCAAAGACAAGCTTCCATGCCCCCCTTGAATGTCGTTCTCCAAAATGGGGTTTTGGGTTCATAGGCAAGAGAGCCTTTGAAAGCCCTCTCCTTGTTCTGCGAGGATTTAAATGGCCAAGGATTTGACATTATATGTGATAGTAATTATAAATTGTAATATGAGATGGTTTTTAAGAGTTTGAAGATGTCATGTGATGTAGTTGGCCACTTAGCAGGTCAATTACAAGACAAGTCAATTCACAAGTGGCATGTACCACCAAAGTGCCAGGGAACCTAATTAATTAGGAGTTCCCTTGCAACACTTTGACTGATCTTGTTAAGGACAATGCTATGCTTTAGTGTCCTGTATTATCTAATCCGTTCTATTCCTCTCCTAATCTTCTTTCTGATTGTTCTTGTTTGTTCTTTTTTCAGTCTACTTGTATTCAGCTGGATTTTGGACAATCTCCTTGTTGCATCTGTTGCATCGAGAGTAGCGAGATGCTTACAACTCAGTATGGGGGTAGATGTAATGCATAACGTTGTGTAACATTATGTAACATGACATTCCCATAAAAAAGTAAAAACAAAAATACACATGCTGTAGGCTTAAACAAAACAAAAAATTATATTGATTTGATCTTAAACCTAGATATATCAATAACCGAGAGGGGATCAAATAAACAAAAAAAAAAGAAAATTATATTGATTTGATTTTAAACCTAGATATATCAATCACAGAGAGGGGGATCAAATAACATGAGGTGTAAAACATATAAGATAAAAAAATATACACCTCAAAAAAATTGGATCCGCATGATAAATCCAAGTTTAAGATGGATCTACACTTGTTTGTAAAAGTTATAAGTGTCTAGCCCTTGCTTTTCAATTCTGTGATTCACCATATTGATTGGATAATGTCATTAGACGACAATATCACGTTTATTCTTATTTCTGTTTTTTGGTCTCCATGAATGTAACAAAACAAAATGAAAATGCATCCAGCTAGCATTGCAAGGCTTCATGTGATTTAGGTAGATTGTGATTGTCGGCAATTGAATTCATGGACAATGTTTTGCAACTAAATTCTTTAACAGAGGGCTTGAACAGAGTGGTAATAAATATCTTGTGGTGGCAACGACCACCGGAAAATGGATCAGACGAAATGAAGGAGAAAAATATATCTTGAGCTTTGTAGCTTTGTTTCATTGGGACAAGATGCATTCAAAGTTTATCAAATAGTGATGATATGGCCGTGCCAGGGTATTGGTAGGAAATTTTTCATGGTTGTGGCTTATGAAAAACAGATGGACTAAAATGAAAAGACATCCAGAAATTGAAATAACTTCAAGACATTGGTAATTTTGTTGTCCCTAGGATGCACAAAGTCTCGGGTTTGAGTCCATAGGGTGGATCTACCCAAGTGACCTAAATGTACTATTTGTAAATATATTTTCTAATAATCTAGTTCAACCCCTGCTTGGTCGATAGTAGATCGCTAGGGGCATTCAAAGAGTATATGAATGGGGGAAGTCTACCCATCGAGATGGCCCCAAATTGTAATAGGCATGTAACCTTAGCATACGAAAAATGGGCCCACCAAGAGGGTGCCTTAAAGCATCTTGTATCCAGTTAACAAGGTTCTTGTACCCACAAGGTTGGATCCTGAAGCCACCACCTTGTTGACAATGCTAAAGACCCTGTTGATGATGTTGAAGACCCCGGAGATGGTGCTGAAGCTCTTGTGGATGATGGAGAAGCCCTTGATGGGTTGAAGAAGCATTAATGACCCATTTTGTGATCATTCATGCTTTGATGGGGTCATGGTACCCTAGGAGAAGGCTTGGCAACCCCACAGGTGATAGCATGATGGATCTTGACCCTTGGAGGTCTCCTTGTGTGGTTGAGGTGGTTGAAGAAGCCCATGAAGCCTCTTACATGGTGAAGAAGTCCTTGAACCCACACTTGGTGAAGTAATGGTCCTTAAACCCTTGAAGGAGATGATGTGGTTGTTTGTAGGTTGATGGGGTCTTAAGAACCCTTGGAGATGGTCCTAGGGCATGAGAAAGACTTGGCACCCCCACAAATAATGGTTTGATGATACTTGCACCCTTGAAGGAGGGGTGAAAATGTTGTGGGGTATTGAAACCCTTGAAGATGGTCTGCACCCTTCATTTTGGGTTTTGGGGACATAACACTCAATGGCTTGATGAAGAACACGATGACCAATGAAGATGATGATCCTCTTGGAACCCACTCTTGAACCTTGGAGGAAGCGTTGATGATATGGAGCCCATGATACTCTTGCAAGTGGAATATTGGCACCTTGATGATGGCATGTCCTTGGAAGCCCTAGTGGCTTGATGTAACCCTTAAATGGTATGATGGAGTCCACTTGATGTGCATGCAAAACCCTTGATGTGGAACTTGTGAACCTTACAACAAACCCTAAAACCATTTCTAAATGGTAAGGTTGACTTTGGAGACACAAAATATTAAATATAATTGGTTGACCTTTTTAAAGTGGTTTCATTACAAAACAACAATAAAAACAATCCCTACAAGTCTGCCCTAACTTGAGGACGTGGACAACATCAAAGTGTATAAATACAAGTCACTCTCACACTCCAATGATATCAAACTAAGAAGAGAAGAAAATCTCGCTGATTGAGGTAAACTCGTGGACTGTTAAGGAGCAGTTGACTGAGGTGAATAGTGGACTAAAAAATTGGGGGTAGCATACACAGTTGTGAAGTTGAATGGAGGAGACAGTCTCGATTCTTATGGAAGATAGTCTTTTGTTTCTAAACCTCTTTTCTACTGCTTGTGACAGTCCAGTCTAGGACATGTCCTGGGGGATAAACTATGCTGTAAACAGTCTGATATTTCTACACAGACCGAGTTTTTGAAGAGTACACAGTCCAAGTTTTTGGTGAATACACGGTCCCGATTTTTTATCAATTTCTTGGGTTTTTACCAGTCTGAAATTTGCACAGTCTAAGGTTTAAATTTTGCAGCAGCATACACAGACTCGAATTTTTATTTTTGGGGTTTACCAGTCACGAATTTGAAGGTCTTCCTCAGCATACACAATCCCGAAATTGAACAGTCTGGGATCTTCTACAGTGACAAGGTAAGTATGTATGAATGAGATATAATGTATAGTGTTCAGTCAACTGTACACACAGTTGAACAATGATGAATGTATGTACAGTGATGTACACACAGTTGAATAGTGATGAATGATGTACACACAGTTGAACAGTGATGAATGTATGTACAGTGATGTATGATGATGATGCATATATGGTGTATACTTGATACTCCATGATAATGTTGATGATGCCTTGTACACCATGACAATGCCGTGTACACTACTAATGATGCCTTGATTATGTCTTGTACATAATGATGATGCAAATCCTATGATGCATACTTGATGCATTCTCCTTGATGATGTACTGGATGATGATGGTGGTGCATGCATACTCCATATATTCCATACTCTTGATGATGATGTTTCATACTCAGACTCCATGATGATGTATACTTGTTGATACTACTGTATGAGGATGATGATATGATGTTGATGGCACCTTGTACACTATGATGCATACCCTATGATGTAGTTACAGACCTTGATGGTGATCTTGATACCTTGATGACATGTTCAAACCTTGATGCTTGAACAGACCTCTGTAGAGAAGACTAGATGATGGGAAGATCTTTATGAATTCGCATGATCCTTGAGCAGATGATGAGAGCAGTTGTTGATGAGCTTAGGACAAGTTCAGTTTTGATGAGCAAATTGACAAGTTGAGTGAGCAGATGGATGAGCTAAGATGAATGAATTGAGGTTAATGAGCAGCAAAGGTATATGATTGCTTGCAAGTAGAATCTTGCAATTGAGAATTGGACTCCTCAACCCTTTCTTAGTTGGAGCTAAGAAAATTAGGTTGGGTCTGATGTTAATCAAGAAGATTGAAATCTTCCATTACCATAAATAAAGCTTAAATTACATATATTCTTGTCTCTCTTGATGTGATTATTGTACTTGTGAGTCATGATTAATTTGGTTGATGATTATGATGATGTAATTGAAAACGTAATGCTTGATATACTCTAATTGATTAATTGAAAGTGAAAAAGTTTTAAATTGCTCTAACACAGATTCACCCCCCCCCCCTCTCAGTGTGGCCATTGTGTCCAACAGGACTTGCTTTAAAAGGATGACAAAGAGAGCATGAATGGGCATACTTTGTGAGTCCAANACAGGACTTGCTTTAAAAGGATGACAAAGAGAGCATGAATGGGCATACTTTGTGAGTCCAACCACCACTACCATGATGACATTATTTCCTTCAAGCTCTGGTCGAACAGTTATAAAATTCATTGGGACCTCTTCCCAACATCGACTAGGATTGGCTAATGGTTGTAGAAAACCGATGGTCTTGATTGCCTTTCCCTTATTCTACTAGCAAACTAAACATTCAACCACAAATTTTGAACATCGGTTTTTAAGACCTTCCCAAAAAACAGTTTTCCTGTAGGAGAAGTGTGCACTTCCAAATGGACCTTTTATCGGAGTTGAGAATTCTTACATAAATATAGGCGATCATGATACTGTAGTGAATCATTCTTCCATGCAATTTTATCTAATGCACTGAGATATTCTTGTAGTTGCTAAATGATCTTGCATGCCTTCTAACCATGCTTCTATTTTATCCCTACTTCTTCCACGCAATCATATTGCAAAATGGAAATAGCGAAAAGTAAGCCCTCCATTTCTTCTACCTTCCTTGAAAGAGCATCTGCCACCACATTTTGTTTTCCTTTTTTGTAGATAATTTTAAAGTCATAACTAGCATCTTTTAACCCATTTTTGTTGCTCTTCTAAAGATAATCGTTGTTCCAAGAAGTACTTAAGACTATCATGATCTGTTTTTACCTTGAAGTGTTTTCATATTAGGTAAAGGAAACATTTATTTATTCCATGTAGTATGGCCAACATTTCCTTTCATAAATTGGTTTGAGTAAGTTTTTCCTTTAAGTTGGAAATTTCCAAAGGAAGGGGGGCTTCCTTCTTGCATTAAAACTACACCAATGCCATGCCCTAAGGCATTGCATTCAACAATAAAGGTTTTTGTGAAGTTAGGCATGGCTAGGACAAGATTTGTACACATAACCTCCTAGTTTTGGTTGCTTCTTGAGTCCAAGAAAATGCCTCCTTTTTCAATATTGTTGTTAGATGTGCTACTATTTTACCATAATTCTTGACCAACTTGTGGTAATACCTTGTCAATCCTAAGAATCCTCTAAGATTCTTCAAGGTTTTGGGAATTGGCCATTCTCTCATCGCTTTCATCTTGTTAATGTCCAATTTTACGCCTTCATGAGATACAATATGACCCAAATATTCCACTCTTGAACCCCTAAGGCAAACTTGGAAGGCTTTGCATATAGTTGTTTCTCCTCTAATAGTTCTAAGATAATGTCAACATGATGACATGCTCTTCCCAAGATTTTTTGTAGATCAGTATATCATCCAAAAATACTAACACAAATTTTTAGAGGGATGTTTAAAAATAGAATTTATCAAACTTTGAAATGTGGAAGGTGCATTGGTAAGGCTAAATGGCATCTCCAAAAACTCATAATCACTTGCATGAGTTCTAAAGGTTGTTTTCAAGATGTCTTCTAGCCTCATTTTGATTTGATGACATCCAAAATTGAGATCCAACTTAGCAAAGAAAATTGCTCCCTTTTGTAAAGTCAACATTTGGTGTAGATCAAAGAGTCATTTTCATTTGGACTATCCATGTTATCAGATCATTACCATCAAACTTTCACATATAAACCTCGGGAATGAAGTAGTTCCTTGGTCTCAAGTTCAACCCACAATGATGTGGATCTTAGAGTGATGATTGATCGAGTCTTGGGGACTCAAACAGTCAAACCTCTTGTTCTCCAATTGAGGTTTCACTTTTCTCAATATGTGACAAGGACTCAACCTTCTTGTTCTCCTTGCTGCCTTTCTAAGGGGGGGTATTAAGGAGTCTTAGCGCATTCAAAATTTTCCCCTCCATATCATTGAGATCATTTTTGCTAGCTATATTTTCTTTGGGATCTTTTTTAAACTCTTCCAATTGTCCTTTCCTTACCATATCTATGATGTCAACCTTGTATATCATGTTTCCTTGCAATTTCTTCATTTTCTCCTAAAATCTATCTCTTGATTTTCCTCTAGTGTCAATGATGAGCTCCCAAGAGGTTTCATGGGTGTAGAACTCTTTCAAAACCCTTTTCCATGTGAGCCAAAAATAATATTTACCTATAATTCTCCTCTTTTTTCTCTTTATTACACCTTTTGAACCACCCAAAATAGGTCTCCCAATCAAAAGTGGTGCAAATTTCAAGTTAACATACCTTTAGACACCCTAGTTTGTGGATTGTCTTGCTAGCTTACCTCTATGAAATAATAGCCCTTCTAAGTACGAAATTTTGGCCTGAAGTAGCTTGTCTTCTTTGCAATGCAACAAGTTTGACCAAATTAAGATGTGCCAGGAGAAAGTCACAGTAACTTTCCCAAAAAAATTTGTTTTTGTCCCTTTCAAGAGAGTGAACTTGTACGCCCTACCACATGTCCAATTTTTCAAGTATGCTTTTGAAATTTTTACAAAAGACACTATGGTCTATCTTATTCTTAATAAAATGGTGGCACTTAATTTGGAGCTTGCAATTTTCAAATATATAATTTGTACCCATAATACATGTTCAAGCCTAGTTTTTGGACTAGTCAAAAACCCTAACTTCCACATACTGTAACTACAAACTTATAGCAAGCCAAAACATGAATTTTTACCACATGTACTTTGCTAAACTTCCCAAAAAAAACAGTTGTACTGAAAATGGCAATATAACACATTTTGAAGGAGCTAAGGTAAGGATTATATGCTCTGATACCAAATGTTATGGAGCAAACTCCCAAAATAGGATAAAAATAGAAAGAATAAGTAACTCCACACCTTGAGAATGGAATAAAGAGAATAAATAAGAAGCATCCTCAAGGGGGCAATTTCCTTTTACAATATATCAAATGCACAAGATGAGATGATCTCTAAAACAAGGTCTTGTTATCCACTAATTTTGCACTTAGTGGATTTCCAGTGAGCCAACAGGGTATTGAACAGGTCAATTGTTCATTGTCAGTGCTCAGAAGTTTTGTGGTTACATCAGGACCAGTTGTGGTCCCTTTTTTAAATAAAATGCATGTTCACACCCATTGGGAAGTTGTAACAATTATAAATGCTCTACCATGACAAACTTTTTGTAAAGGACTTGACTTCCTAGGACTTGGCCGTCAATCCGATCATTCCAAGGTGATTGTTCCCTTGTCAATTATGCGATGTTGAATAAGCGAAGTATAATTGTTGAGTTTTTCACCACTCCTCCAAAGCTGTAATGGTCGTCTTAGTGGTTAGGCCTTAGGAGGTTATTAAAGTTCATGTGTCGATGTCTATAAACGTGTTAGGCATCGATATTGAGTTGTATGGACATGTACTAGGTCCCCCTAGAGTTTCGTCTGATTCCGAGAAAATAATTTTTTTCGCATTTTTAGGCAATTTTTTAATGGTTTAAATGGAAAAATTCAAAATGTAATATATGTGTGATCCAGAGTCTATTTTTGGCGTGGATGGGCTCGTTTTCAAGCTCATAGCACCTCCTTTACCCCGGGACCCACTTTTCCCATACTATTTGTCCCGTATGGCATTATTTCTCTATAAATGTGACAAAGTGACAAAAAAATGCAAAAATGCGACAAATTGACACTAAAGTCAAAAGTCGAAAGTCATTAAAATCTTAATGGAATGACATGGAGGAAGTGTCATTTATTATTTTATGTGGTAGATGACATCATCAAAGTCTAAAAGCGTCACATATGAAGATGATTGGGAATATAATAATTCAACCAAAGTTCGGTTATTCACCCCTCTTCAAACTCACATGTGATTAATTCGTGGGCCCTCACGTTGGTTTATGTGGCATTATCCTCATGCGCTTGGTTGAAAATATGGCAATAAAAGTGAGTCGTTGGAATGTGAGAGGTGGCGCATCCCATTGGATGCATATCCAATCAAATCAAAGTCAACCCAATCAAATCGTAAGGAGTTGAGGTTTACGCATTGTTCACTCCAACTTAGAAGTGCGCCCCTCTTAAAAAGCTCACGCGAGGTTTAAATGGAATGGTGGCATCTTATGAATGGAAGGTTGAGGATCTAAAGAGGGTGCATCTCTCTTAGGAGAGGTGGCCCATCCTCCTTTAACCACATCTTATCCAATCCCTTCAAACTCTCATCTAAACGTGAGCTCTTCTACCAATGTTAATTGTTCCCACTGGGTTGGGTTTATCTATAAAATCGAGGCCTTCTTCCTCATTCTGGACGGAAGTAAGGAACCTCTGCTCTTGTAATGCTTTATAATTGTTTATGAATAAAAGTGAAGACTTTGGAGGTCCATTGTGTGCAAGATTTTTTTTCATGGTGAATACTTGTGCTTCATGAGGTGATATTAGCTTAGTTTTATTTCTTCATATGCAAATTGTGGTATCATTTATAGCTTAAGAAGGCTATATTTAGTCCATAGAGTAGGCATTTGAGGTTTTCAAATTGCTTGCCTGTGTTTAATTAGCCAAGGCTGGAAAGTAGCATGTTGTAGTTGGTAATACTAATGCTCTTTTCATCTTATTTAAGTTATCACACTGTATTTGATCCCTTTTTGTTTGAGGTTTTATAGCTTTGCAAATCGCCACAAGTGAAGGAGAACTTGGAGCTCGGTTGCTTCCTCTTTCTCTTCACTTCCTCCTGTTTGGGATCTAATGCTTCTTGTGCTGCAGGAACTCTTCATTCTTCACTACATTCAAGCTGGAGCTTGAGATCCTTCTTTCTTCAAGCAAATTTTTCTCTTTCTCTTGGTTACATTATTATTGCAAGTAAAATTAAATCTAAAGTGTTTATCATTCCTCTTTACTTGCATATGTTTAGATCTAAAATATTGCAAGTTTTCATCTCTAAATACTAGATCNACAAGTACTTAAGTAATGTATTTTTTATGTATTTTAAAGCATTAAACCACTAACTTTGCTTCATTAGCTTGCTTGTTTTTAGCAGTTCGAAGGAAAGAGAGAGGGAGACGCTACCCAAAAATCGAGTTTTTCGCCATCCAAAGCACCCACAATCCATCTACCTTTCCTCTCCTCCATTCATTTTCTTCCCAACACTTGTAAAGCCTCTTCTAACCCATTTTTCAAGGGCCAAAAAAGGGTTTTCCCTTTTAAGCATTATTGTAACTAATTTGAATAAAGAGCAAGTGGGATTACGGCTCCCACAACCCTCTTCCCCCATTTGGGGGAAGCCCGTATCTATACTTGAAGTGGTGTGATTGTTTTCTGTAGGTTAGCTTTAGTCATTCTAGATCAATCATCATTTCCTTCAATTTTATAATTTCTTTTAAAGTAACCAAGTACTTACCCAGCCTCGCTTTCCTGAATACGGCATCCAGGCCAGAACGAGATTCTTGGCTGTTGTAATTAGAAAAACTCATATTTTTGCATGTTTACTTTATGTTTAAAATTAAATTTCTCTGACAATCTTGCAACACAAGCACACAACTTGTCCTTGAAGGGCTGTATAGATTAGTACTTTTGTTATTTACTTTCACTAAGTCGGAACAAACATTTGCCTCTACCGTGTATGATCTACCCCTCGCGGCTTAGTCTGAGACTTGGGGATATCAAAAGTGATATTGTGCATTCATTAGTCCCTCACATCTAATTAATCAACTCACATTAATAAAATTTACAACCCTTAAAACATTAATAAAATCTGGCGTAACGAACCTAAGGAAAAGTGGGAAATTCTTCAAGGAAAGCGGGATCAACTAGAAAGCAACTGTGGGGTCTCATTAGGCTACACCTTTGTTGGTGTAGTGTTGAACACCCCCCCACGGCTCCATCTAGCCCACATTTTCCTGTGTGGAGCCACTTTGCTCAAAATCCGGACATACTCCCAGTACCTCACGGTATATCGGGAATCTCTTTTCCCCTTAACTCACTCATCATTGAAGACGATTAAAATTGACCAAGTACACTGCAAAACATTTCTCATTTTCAACAACACTTATTTTACTTTGATTCCATTTTGGCACTGGTTTATATTGTATCAATCTTTTATTTTGCTTCATTCAAATCTATCGTGAATGCCATTTTATTCTATTGAATTATATTATTTCAAATTTTGCAGTACTTGATTTAGATATTATTTAATTCTAAAACAACTCCTAACAACCATCTCATCCATAACTAATAAACTTCAATATCCTTAGAAACTCTTTCGTAGAGACTACCCCCCTTGGCTCCCTTAGGAGTGACCTAAACGAAGGAGTCAGGAGTAGGTAACAATACCTGACTCGAGATTTCCCCCCAAGGACACACCGAGCAGCTTGAAGATTTTTGTTGCGTTCCCCCTAGGTGAGTGGAAGGAGGCAACAACTCTCATTGTACATATAGGCTAAGTCACAAGATTCGACAAATTTTATTGATGAGATTCGAAATTCGTCGAATCCCCCAAAAAATTGAAATTTGTCAGAGTTTGTCGAATTTCAAAGACAAATCTCAAGGAGAATTTCAGGACGAATCTTAAGACCAATTTCAAGGTGAATTTTAAGAAAATCAACCTTTTTTATTCATTAACTACGTGTTTTTAATGGAAAAATAAATAAAAATTTCAAACGTTTGTTTATATTTTGCAAATATTAAAATATGTATATGGACAAACACAATGGTGAGTCTTATCAAACTCTCATTGGTAAATTCAAATTCGACCCAGATTTCATTGTTGTCGAACTCAAATTCAAACTCAAACCATGTGACTTAGTATATAGGAGATAAAGGGTACAATTACAATTAAGGTCTTGGCCAACCAATAAAGACAACAAATAGAAATGTAATGTCACAATATCTAGTGCTTAACACACAAGAGGTATGGTGGGTGCATCCTCACTAAAGGGATCTCATACACCAAATCCAATGTGTTGTCTAAGGTTCCTTAACACTTAACCCTTACTATGCTCATACCTCGGGATACTTATGAGGAACTTTTCACTAGTATCTATATAGATACAGTCTCTTAATTTGCCTTCCATCTAAGATATTAAGGGTGCTTCTAATATTCACTATTATGAAACTTTCAACATAGTTTTGTTATAGAACCCAATGGGTATGAGCCATTATATTGTAAACCAACCCCTCCTATTTCAGTTACATGGAAATTGGATTGGCATGTCCAGTTTAACACCCAAGGTATGTTAAACCCTTAACCCTTATTATGCTCATATCTTGGGATACTTGTGAAGAACTTTTCACCAGTATCTATATAGACTCTAGAGACATAGTCTCTTAACTTGCCTTTCATCTAAGATATTAAGGGTGCCTCTAGGATCTACTATGATGAGCATTCTTGCTTTCTCAATTGTCCCATGAGTTTTTGAAGGTGTCCAAACTTGCAAAGTTCTGTTATTGCAATTAGGGATACTAACGGCTCTCCAATCTAATTCACTTAGTAGCTTTAATTTCCCATTTGATTCCTCCTAATGATTCCTTGTTCTAGTATCAATTTCCTTGTTTATGCCCTATGCTTTATCCTCACTTTCATTTTTTGTTTCTCTCAATTCTTTGACCCTAAACAATCTCATGTGTTACATTCGTGACTCCCAACCTAGAATTCTCCAAACATGTAGCACTTTTTGGGTCCATGAGAATTTCCACGAAGATAAGTGAGATTTTGATATTCTTCAACTTCTGGTATTCTTATGCTTTGGTAATTTACTACTGTTCCTTTTTTATAGGAAAAATTCTACTTTTTTGGGCCAAAATCTTTTCTTCAACTTGACTTTATTATTTGACAAAATATTTTGAAGAGCTAGATACAAACATTCTTCACTCAATCTTTGTTGTTATGTCAAATCCTAGGTTAATAATATGAAAGGAACACTAGCAAGGTTTCTAGCTTTAGTATCTATAGTCTTATGTTAGGCTTTGTCCTTATGTTAGAGATTGGATTGGTAGTTAAATTCCATTATCATCCAAACTAGCTTTGGTATCTAGGTAATTTTTCTCTCTATTCTTTTGTTGTAAGGTCTTCCAAGAAAAGCTATTCAAGTTAGATGATATTGTCCCAATTTGTATGTATTTTTTGAAAACCAACTGCAAAGATTGTAAAGGCTTTGGCAATTATGGCATTTGTAGTGTATTATCTTGCTCCTAATGTTTGGGATGAACCTTCCATATATTAAAGTGTTGTGTGCACCCTCCCTCCATCATTACTTACACCAACATACATAAAAGTTAGCTTTAGCTTACTCATCCAAACTCCTCCACAGTTCATGAAAGTCTACAAGAAGGTTTGCAAATGGCGAGAAGTACAACCTACAAAGGAGGTCAACTTCTAGAAAGCAGGTCCACAAGAAAGTTTGCAAACAATAAGGGTTTGCAATGGAGGTGAACACCCACAAAGTTATTTCTACAAGGCAAAAGACCCACAAGCTATATGTGTGGGAGGTGGAAGCCCATGACATAGTCCAACTAAGGATATTGAGATATTGCTAGCACTTAATTAAGTATGACAAAAATATATGGGCTTTTGGCATAATAATACATCCAAGTCAATCAAGACCTATTCAAGCTAGATCTCATATCATCCTAATTTCTATGTATTTTTTTATATAACGACTACAAAGCTCTTAAAGGATTTGATCTAATATTGATGACATATCTATTGTATTATCTTGCTCCCCATGGTTAAACTCAACCTTACATATACCAGAATGTTATGTTCACCCTTCATCCATCATCACTTACACCAACATACTCAGAAGTTAGCTTTAGATAACTCATCCAAACTCCTCCAGTGTTGATAAAAGTCAGCAAGGAGTTTTACAAATGGTGCTACAAAAGAGGTCAACTTCAAGAAAGCGAGCCCACAAGAGGTTTTTCAAACAACCAAGCCTTCCAATGGAGATGAACACCCACAGAGGTTGTCTCTAGAAGCAAAACCCCGCAAGGCATGTGTGTGGAAGGTGGAATCCAACAAGCGAACTCAACTAAGAATATTTAGTTTTTGCTAGGACTCAATTAAGCATGAAAAAAAGATATTGGGCGTTTTGGCAGAACATTATGTGCAAGTCAATAAAGTTGTTACTTCAAAATGTTAAGTTGTTAGACAGTTTGTAAGTGTAACTGTTTGTGTAGGATCGTAGGAAAATTATGCATGCTTGTGAGTGTGTTTTCTTAAAAATCATGAAGGATTTTCTACTCTTTGAAATCTGGAAACCATGTGTAAAATTATTATTTCTTCATGGGGCTTGGTAGCTCAGCCCATCATCAGGAAATAAGTTCTCACAAAAGGATAATGAGGCAGCAACATATTATAAATACATAAATTATTATACCCATTTCACGATAATCCTAGGTCGGTTGAGGCATGCAAATTATTGTTATTTATAATGACGTTGCAAATTTTTTGATATGATCTATGATGGGGCAACAAGTTTTGCTCAAACTCCAGCCATCATCCTTGTCAAAGTTAGTTGAGTGCTTCTCAATTTCAACTACTTCCCTAACTTTTGTTTTAGTGTAATGATCTACTTTAGCAATAAAACTTGCTTTTTCTAGGAAAATGTGATGCCTGGAATTATATGAGTGTTATGCCAAAGAGGATTTCTTTGTACGAGCTATGTTCTTTAAATCTAATCTCAAAAGTCCTTCCCATTTCACCAATGTAAACTTTCCCGCAATCATATGGAAATTGGAATAGAGTGATCAACTTTAGCTTTCTTTGGATCTATCGGGTCCTCCACATGGTCGTGCATCTTTCATAAGGTGCAATAAGGTAAGAAGGCTACCTTTTTTTTTTCCTTATTTAAAATATTTGCTATCCTGTTAGTAGTTCCTTAAATGTAAGGTAGAGTGATGGTTTTGGAGAAGTCCTTGTTCAATTGATTTTTATGCTTCTTCTGAATGACATTTCTTACTTGCTATTAAATGTAATCATTACCTTTAAATACTTTACGTAGGTGCTCAAGGTCTTGTTCAATGTGCCCATCATCAGAGATACGTTTGGCCCTAGAAACTAAGGTGTTTATAACACCTATTTTTGCACAAGATGGTGTTGAGATTATACGTGAAGGTAACTGTCGGTGTGAGTCTTCTTTCTCTAAACCTGATGAGAGAGGGATCCATCAATGTTTTTTGTAAGGAGAACATCCAAGAATGGAAGATTCTTGTCATTTTCTATTTCCATGATAAACTTAATACAATCCAATTAATTATTCATGTGTTCTAAGAATCAGGTTTTCCCTTCCATGGTTCTAAATGAAATGGGTGTCATCCACAAACCTAAACCAATGATTTAGTTGTTGATGTTTGTCCATGGTTCTAGCATCGAGCAAACATTTTGTAGATCATTCTCCCAAAGTGGTCATGTGTAATGACCAATGGTTGGTAGAGAATGGCCCTGTCGTAGCCCTTATCAGTCATGTGTATTGACTACATGTATTGAGGCTTGCATGCTTAACCTTTTATCAGTCATGTGGTTTGACTATGTGTACAAGGGTAGAGGTCACATTGCATACTCTATGCGGGAGTGCTCGTGATGGAGTGATCTATTCATATTAGGGTGAGTTGAATTGTCTATTTGATAGGGGATTTGATCCCCTTCTGGAAGAGACAAAGTCCAATCTAATGTTGAATTTGACATCGGCTCTAAGAAGTGTCTAGGAATTCTTAGAGAATGGTCAAATCAACATTGGAGCTATATGGATGAATTTGATCTACATGTGAGGAGATGAACATCAACGAGGATAACTTTTCTATGATGAAGAGATAGCCAAGAAGTCAAGACAAACCATTGAAGAAATCCCATATAGCATTGAAGAAGTCCGAGAGAAAGTTGAAGGCAAGAAAGAGCAAAATTACCCTAGTAATGTTGAATTTTCAGCATTAGCATAAACTTTATAAATTTGCAGATAAACATAAATAGATCAGCAGTGTAGTAGAAACACATTCAGCACATTAGCACACATGGACACAATATTTTTCACTAGGGTAACCATCAAAGGACAAAAACCCCAAAAGCATTAATAGCTCATCTCGTAAATAAGATGGCTTAAGAAATTCTTCAAAAAGTTCCTCAAATCCAGATCTGGATTTTGACCACAGTAACTGTAAAATTCATCAGTAAAAATTAAACCGATAATTTTACCCACAATTTCCAGAATTATAGAAAATTACCAATTTAGGGCTTTCTCAGGAAAATTGAGATTTTCTCTCTCCTGCCTGAAAACATCAGACTACTGAAAACTGCCTGAAAATATCAGCCTGTCTGAAAACTGCCCAAAAATATCAGCCTACTGAAAACTGCCCGAAAATATCAGACGATCTGAAAACTGCCTGAAAATACCAGCCTGCTGAAAACTGCCTGAAAATATCAGACTGTCTGAAAACTGCCCAAAAATATCAGCGTGCTGAAAACTGCCCGAAAATATCAGACTGTCAGAAAACTGTCTGAAAATATCAGACTGCTGAAAATTGCCCGAAAATATCAGACTACTGAAATCTGCCCAAAAAATGGAATGCTGAAGATAGCTATGCAAAAATGCTAAAGATGGACTTTGCTGATAAAACCCTAGCTGAGGGTTTGAACATAAGATAGTCTTCTTCTCCTGTGAGAGCAAAAGTGTGTGTAACAAATGAGAAGGCTTGATCTTCTTTTATAGCCTTTGTTCACCTCTAAGTGGACAAGATTAGGAAAAATAAAAACAATAATATTTTTATTCTTTTCCTAATTTCACTTTCACTTTTACCAAAAAAGGTACTTTTATTTTTCCTTTGACTTTTATAAGAAGTCTGTTGTCCGCCGATTGCACACCAGCAGCATAAATCTTCCGAAAGCTGTCTCCTCACTTGAGAAAGTGGGAGAGGTGTGACCTTGGGGGCAAGCACA
>LPNX010387876.1:0-7500 GCA_001517045.1 Pseudotsuga menziesii
GTAAATCACCATGTAAGAAGGTAGACTTGACATCCATTTGATGGACTTCCCAGTTATGTAAGGCTGGAAGGGAAAGAACAAGGCAGATGGAGTTCATTTTTGCTACAAGGGAAAAGGTTTCATTGTAGTCAATCCCTTCAACTTGGGAAAAATGTTTGGCAACTAACATTGCCTTGAGTCTTTCAACACTTCCATCTGATGCATAGTTAGTTCTGTAGACCCATTTACATCTAACAAGTTTTCTTCCTTTTGGAAGAGGAACAAGATCCCAGGTATCGTTCGCCATTAAGGAATGATATTCTTCATCCATAGCTGCATCCCAATCTAGATTTCCTAAAGCTTCTGCAAAAGTTTCTGGATCACGATTCTTGGAAACTTGAGCCAAAAGAGAAGAGGCTCACTGAAACTGAGAACGTGTTCAACGTTGATCTCCAGGATCACCGGCAAGATCATCAGCTGCTTCACATGTTGAACGGACCCATAGAGGAAGTATTGGTGCTGGTGCAATTGGAGGAACATGAGCAGGTGGAGGTGGATTTTCATCCTCACTGTCATCATCAGAAACTAGAGTTGGAAACCTATCAAGGAAGCTGGAAGAAAAAGAATAAGAAGGCACAATCACCGAATCAGGCTCACAGGCCAAAGATGGCACACCCGCCAAGTTAGGCTCGCAGGCCAAGAGATTTTCATCAAATTTAACATCTCTTCTAATGATTACATCATGAGAATGTGGCTGAAGAAGTCTATAACCTTTTACATCTTCAGAATATCGAACAAATATGCACTTTTCACTTTTAGGCTGCAATGCTTTCCGTTTTTCATCCGAAATGTGAGCCCATGCTTCACAACCAAACACACAAAAGTGACTTACATCTGGTTTAATTTTACTCCATGCTTCTTCTGGTGTTATACCCTGTAAAAATTTAGTGGGTGTGCGATTTACTATGTAATTCACAAAATTTATGGCCTCAGCCCATTATTGAAGACTTAGTCCCTTAGATTGGATCATACAATTAGCCATTTCTTTTAAAGTGTGGTTCTTCCGTTCAGCTACACCATTTTGCTGTGGTGTATATGGAACAGTGTGCTGTTGTTGGATTTCTTGTTCAGTGAAAAAAGTAGTGAACTTGTTGTTAACATATTCTCCTCCATTGTCAGATCTTAACTTCATAATTTGATGACTAGATTGTTTTTCAACAAGGGCCTTGTAGGCCAAGAACATGTTAAATACTTCGCTCTTAAGTTTTAAGAAGTAAACCCAAGTGCGTCTAGAGTAGTCATCAATGAAAGTTAAGAAATATTTGAAACCAGAAAATGAAGCAGATGGAATAGGGCCACACAAGTCACTATGCACAAGCTCCAAGGGAACCGAGGCGTGCCAAGAGGCACATTTGTCAAAACTGTCCTGATGATGTTTTTCGAGTACACAACTGGAACAAACACCATCCTTGTAAGATACCAACGGAAGACCAGTCACCATATTGTCTTTACATAGTTGTTGCAATGAGCGATAATTTAAATGACCAAATCCCTCATGCCAAAGTTTGCTCAAGTTATCACTATGAGCAACAAAAACTGAAAAAGGTGATGACCCAAAGTTGTTAAATTTGTACAACCTGGTAATATCATCAATAGTTCCAATAGCAAGGACATTTTGAGGATTTTTAAAATCCTTGATTACAACTTGGTGAGGTGTAAATGTCACAGTTTTACCTTCCCCTAAATGAGTAATTTGATAGACTGATAACAAATTGCAGGAAATTTTTGGAACACATAGTACATCACTGAAATGACCATTTTCTACTGGAACTGTTCCAGATCCTACAACACTTAGAGATCTATCATCACCAACAAATATTTGTTTGGTGCTACATTCATGCATAGTAGAAAAGATGGCTTTATCCTTAGCCATATGATAAGATGCTCCAGAATCAATGAGCCATTCATTTGAAGTAGAAGAAGAAGATGCAGTATAAGAGTAACCAGAAGCACAAAGTGCATATTCATGAGAGTTAGATTCTGAAGATGAATCTAGGCTGATGTGGTGCTTCTTCATTGCTACTTCCAAGGCTCCCATCTTCTTAAAACACTTAGATTCATCATGATTATCTTTTCCACAAAAATTGCAATGACGCTCAGTCTTCTTTCATTTTTGCTTGGATCCTTTATCATTTTTTAAGGGAGGAGCTGACTGAGAGGGTTTGGGACCCTTATTGTTTTGCTTTTTATTGTGAAAATTCTGTTTCTTGGGAGGCTTGGACTTTTCTTTGTGTTGGGACAATAAGGCTTTCCCAGATGTATCTGCATTGTTAATTATTCCAAGATGAATGAGCTTGTCTTGCTCTCTAATTAAGGAATCACAAAATGATTCAAGACTAGTCTCTACATAGCTGGCTGCAGTTAAGGATTCTTTCATGGAGTAGAATGTAGATACAAAAATAGAATATGCAGGTCCAAGTTTGGAAAGAATATGATAAATACATTGTTTGTCTTCTTTCTTAATCTTGCATTCTGCACATAATAGTCTAAGAGTCTTATACTTAGATAAATAGTATTGAATGCAAGAAAAATCATTTGGATTCAAGGTAAGCAACTCATTCTCAAGTTGATGACCCTGAATTTCATTGTGTTTACCAAACACAGATTCCAACTTTTCCCAAGCTTTATCAGGTTCATCAATGCCAAATATATGGAATCGTAAATCAGTAAAGATTGGCATCCCAATCAATCCATGAGATTCATAACATCTATTTGCCCATTTAATTTTCTTATCATCATCAGTGGGTTCTATTTATTTTCCATAGGTTATCCTGAAAAGTCCCCTACTTCGCAGAACATCCTCCATATGAGATTTCCATGAGAAATAGTTAGAACTTGTAAGTATAATATCACAAGGGGCGGCCATACTATAAAATAATTGATGAAAGAACAAAAACTAACTATCTAGATGCAAAGAGCTCGAAAAAATATGCGGTTTAAAAAAAAACGGCACTTAAAACGGATTCTGGATGATGAAGTTATGCTTGATCAAAGGAAATGTTGAAGATGTCCCCAATAGTGACGTGGCAGATATTAACTTGACCAACTAAAAAAAGACCCCGCCTCTTCTAGGGATCAACCTTTGACAATCACTTTACAATAAAGTTGTTTTGAAGTGAATCACTTTTGTAGAATAAGTGAGGTTCACTTTTACAATAATGTACTTTTAAATAGTGCGGCAATAAATTAAAAGACTTAAGTAACTCACTTTTATTTTATTTTATTAATGTGAGATGCACTTTTACAATAAAGTAACTTGAAAATAGAAATTGCATGCACAAAAAATAGCTTGATAAGATTTGAACTCAAGACTTATCAAGGTGTAAAGCAACTTTGGGCCAAGTGAGCTAAGTTTAAAAGGTACGTAAAACTACGGAAAGAGGAAGGGTTTTTTTTTTTTTTTTTACTCTTCTCTCTCATTTTCCGTGCTTGCTTTCTTTTCCTGCAAATCATACAAAAAACGGAAAACAAAAAAAAAACTTTTTCCACACAATGGGGTTAGATCTTGGTTAGCTTACCCGAAAAGTCTACGTTTTCAAGTTTTCTCACTGTTTCTGATTTGCCGTGATCACACAAGGTGCACAACAAAGAGCATATGTAGCCGAGAAGACAAGAAAAAAAAATCCATTTACTGTTTCTGATTCACCACGATCGCGCAAGGTGCACAGCAAAGAGCATACGTAATCAAGGAAAACAACAGTCCGAGACTAAAACAAAAAAAATCTAATAATAAACAGATAAAATATGAGAGATTTGAAAAAAACAAATCCGTCACTGTAACATTATACCTTCAGATTTGCCGAAATGGGTGTTTCTGGAGCAAACGGAAACGGTTTTCGGTGAAACAAAAATTGTTTCCAAATGGAAACGGCACTCCAGACGCAATGGAATAGCTCTCACAGGCCACAAATGCATAGAAAATCCAAAAACCAGAAACCCTTTCAAAGTTTCAGCAACACCGGTTCCAGATCTTGATCAAAACCGAAAGCGGCTCTTCATAAAATCTCTGATACCATGTTAGGGTACACAGGGTACTCCTAAAGGACCGAACACCAAGAATAGCCGCTTCACACAAAAAAATCACAAATCAACACATCGATGTTTGTCACGTGGTTAAAACCCTCGAGAGGGAAACAGTCCACGGCCCCGGCCAAATAGCTACTCGGAGTAATTTATTATGCAAAAGAAAGAAAGTTACATGAGCTTCTCATAATCGATCAACTAGCCAAGGACCCTCTATGCTCTTTAAATAGAGATCATAGACCAATCAGGTGTTAAGCCACAGATCAATGGTAGGTATGATCTAAGAGAAGTTGAACCGTCGGATCACTCTATGTCTAGAACATATCGTGACCGTCGGATTAGAATATTTACAAATGCATACTAAAGAAACACACTTTTACCTAATGGATATATTACACAAGTTGATCTTAACTAACTCTTAAGTGTCAAAATATCCTAACATGATTCTGTGGCATGTTGAATCCCACATCCTACAGGCTTTCAGGGACACCTGTTGAATCCCTACCTCGGGCATAGAATGGAAATCGTGTATCAAAAAAATCTTCTGCTGGGTCATACAAGCATGTTTAGGCATGTGTTATGTGGGAACGCTATCCACACCGTCACGGTCGATCAATATCCAAATTTGACCCCCATGTGCAAAAATTTCACATTCACTTACTGAGCAAAACCCTAGTTTCCAAAATTGACCAAAATAATGGTCTATTCTCCATGGAAGCAGATTAGAGGGCCACCCTAGCACTACCCCAATGTCCTGAATCCAACAGAGCCGACGGTTTGTCGATCCGAGGAATGGTAATGATTCTGTGGCATGTTGAATCCCACCTCCTACAGGTTTTCAGGGACACCTGTTGAATCCCTACCCGGGGCATAGAATGGAAACCGTGTATCAAAAAAGGCTTCCGGTGGGTCACGCAAGCGTGTTTAGGCATGTGCTATGTGGGAACGCTAGCCACACCTTCACGATCGAGCAATATACTTTGCACTTTCATCATAACAACGTACTAGGTATCATATACTTGCAAACACAAATGCCAAGTGGGATTTCAAATGTATGGTGTAAAAGTGTTTACTTGATTAAACACATTAATATTTTCAATATACAAACATGAATAATGACCATAATCAAACTAAGGACTATGCGCAATGCATTTTCATATGAAATATATATAATGTGTATCAATAGTCTAATATTGTTTTTGATGTTAAATCTTTTCATTGTGCAACTACAAGCAATGCAAGATATTTTACATAAACGATACAAGACATCATGGCATCAATGAACCATAGTATTTATGGTATATATATAGTTTTGTCCGTAATAAAAATCAAATGCCATCATGATAGAATAGTGCAAAAAGTTTGAATTGATTTTTGGAATAAAAAATGAAATATAAAGAATGAAGGCTGAGTATTCGAACAAAAACTCTTAACAAGTGAAAAAAATGCTTCATCTATAAGTATGATTGCGTCAGCACAGAAATAACATATGAAAAAACTATTATATTTAAAGGTTTCAATGATCTTAGTACATGCACACTAAAGTCAACTTCGTGAATCAACATGATTTGAAGCATATGTCGACCGGATTTGAAAAAGTTGAGTTCGACATTAGAGTGATTCTGAATTGAGTTGTGACAGTAAGATAAGATTAGGGTTAGGATTAGGGTTTCCTAGGTAGGGTTATCGTTTCGTCATCTTGTTTCCATCATCCTAGTTGTATATATCAGCTGAAAACATTGACAATATTGATATATATGGTTTATTGATCATACGTAAAATTTGGCATGTTCATTAACTTGACATAGAAGAGAATTTTTGGCATATTTATAAACAACATTAACTTGACATACATGGGAAAATTAAAATTATGATACATACCTCATTGTGCTAGATCCCACCTAATTTCATACAACCAAGGCCTCTGGATCATCCCTTATAATGATGGTCTCCATTAGTCTCTCGTGCTATGTATCTGGTAAGAAGTAGCATACAAGAACACAAAATTGACATATTCATAAGAAGCAGACATGGCAAAATTAAAATTATGATGTACATACCTCGTCATGCTAGATCCCACCTAATATCATACAACCAAGGCATCCGGATCATCTCTTATAATGATGGTCTCCATTAGTCTCTCGTGCTATGTATCCGGTAAGAAGTAGCCTACACGAACACAAAATTGACATATTCATAAGAAACATACATGGGAAAATTACAATAATGATACATACCTCATCATGCTAGATCCCACATATTATCATACAACCAGGCCCTTTGGATCAACTCTTATAATGATGGTCTCCATTAATCTCTTGTGCTCTATATCCAGTAAGAAGTAGCGTACCTTCGATGAATTCCGACTAGGCATTGTTCATACCTGGAGGTTTGTACCAATGATTAAGTTGGTAAAGTGATACACAATTGCACCTAGTTCGTAATCCCTATAAACATATCCACCCTTCTTTCTTGCATTGTTGTCATGTGTAAGAATTCACCTTTAACAACCATAGACCCGATGGGGAAGTGGTTGTTTTCATCATCCGTCGTGGACATAATGAGGGTTTGCTTTTCCTCTATACAACGTGCCAACCAGTAATCACCACCTCATTCACTATCTTTTCAGGAAACCACTGCGTATATGTGTCCTACATAGTATGATTGTAGGTATATGATCAAATATTTTTTGTGTGATACAAGGCCATTAATGTGAGTTTCAAGACTACATAAATTTTACTAAAAAATGTTAAGGAAATGCATCATACTAGGTTGTACAAGGTCTGATACATGATCAAAATCTATAGAAATAGACGATTAGTCTTCTTCCAATGGAGTTAACTCAACAATTGCACGTTGATAAAGTGGAAGTGATATGCGATCCCATCCATCAACCCAATCCAATGATTCACACACATCCTAGTCACCATCACAACAAGGCAGGCAAAAACAAGATAGTTTTCTGGTCCAAATTTCAAATACTAGGTTATCAGAGCTTCGAACATAATGAAAGCCACGAGTCCTAGGAAAATTCTTGCATTCCCATGCATGTGAATGATCTATGTCTACCACCTCCCAAAAAAATCTCTCCACGTGTCTCTTTCTTGTGGATTCTACTTGCATAGCTGATTCCTCTCCTATTACTGGCGTGCACCACCTGACTATAAATTGAGAATTTCGAATAGTAGATATTGTAGATAATTTCAATTCCTCTCTTCGTAGGGCTATTTTGACACATGCTCCGGCTCCATCATGCTCTCCTTTACCATGCCCAGTCTCAAAATAGTTCCACATATGTGGAACTTTGTAGTTTCTATGCAATGAACACAACCATTGAAATATGCGTGCATTTTTGAACTGACCAGCACATCCATCAAACCAAATCTAGTGTTGATCCATTTGTACGTTCCTACCCTTCAAATGATCATACAACATGAT
>LPNX010387876.1:12251-24866 GCA_001517045.1 Pseudotsuga menziesii
GATCTTGATGATGATGATGATGATGAAGATGAACATGATGATGATGATGATGAAGATGAACATGATGAAGATGATCATGATGATCATGGTGAGGTTGATGATGATGATGATGGCGATGATGATGTTGATGATGAGGAAGGTGATGATGATGATGAGGATGATGGCAATGATGATGATCATGTTGTTGTTGATGATGATGATGATGGCGATGATGAAGGTGATGATGAGGATGAGGATGAGGAGGATGATGATGATGATGATGATGAAGAAGAAGATGATGATGATGATGGCAATGGTAATGATGATGATCATGTTGATGATGATGATGATAATGATGATGATGATGATGAGGAAGGTGATGATGATGATGATGATGATGATGATGAAGATGATGATGATGATGACGATGGTGATGATGATGGCGACGATTCTGATGATGATGTTCATGATGTTGATGATGATGATGATGATGATGATGATGATGATGATGATGAATTTGATGATGATGACGATGGTGATGATGATGAAGATAAAGATGATGATGATGATTCAGATGAACATGATGAAGATGATGATGAACATGGTGATGTTGATGATGATGATCGATGATCAATGATCATGATGATGATGATGATTATGATGATGATGATGATGATGATGATGACGACGATGGTGATGATGATGTTTATGATGTTGATGTTGAGGATGATGATGGTGATGAAGATGATGATGATGATGATGATAATGATGATGATGATGATGAGGAAGGTGATGATGATGATGATGATGAGGACAAGGATGATGATGACAATGGTGATGATGATGTTCATGGTGTTGATGGTGATGATGATGATGATGATGAAGGTGATGATGACGATGATGATGGTGATGGTGATGATGATGTTGTTGTTGATGATGATGAAGATGATGATGATGATAATGATGATGAAGATGAACATGATGAAGATGATGATGATGAAGATGAAGATGAACACTATTTTTGTTTTTACAGAATGCGCACGTGATTGGTTTGTATAAAACACGCACGTGTTTTGTTTATATACAATGCGCACGCATTTTGTTTAACTAAATCGCATGCGCGTATTATTTAAATTCAAAAAATTAGTCCCTTCAAATGATAAGGCCGAGCCTCCACCCATGCTCTCATGGAATTCCTATGCCTATGTGTCTACTTTGTACTTTTCTTCAGATTCAACATGCCTATGCCTTGGAGTATGATAAACCATGGCTAATTCAGCATTATATCCAAATTTTAAATATGCTCGTGTTTAGTGGTTCATCTGATTATGCTGCACACCTCCATTTTTTATGAGATTTTAGAAACAGATATGGTTTTTTTTGCAAATTCTAAATATGTAAATTTTAACAAGAATACACAATTTTTTCTATTTTTTTCTTATTTATCTTCTCTCATCACTCCCCAACTCAAAAAACACACTAGTAGTTTTTCGTCCATATCTCTTTCGTTTCTCAACCATTTAAAAAAAAATTGTATGATGCACTAAAGAACACCAACCTCTACATGCTATAAAAAACCCATTTCCAAATAATTGCATTAAGACATTCAAACACTGCACCCACAATTGACATACTGTTTTCGAGGTTTGATCTCTTAGATAATCAAAAAAAGATTTAAAAATATTTTTTTTATTATTGGAAAAATAGTCGTGCACTAGTCCTATATGTTCTCTATATGTATACCAGTTTTCGTAAGTTTATTCCATCATTTAGACACTTAGATGCTCCACCGACAAAAACATATACCTTATAATTTGTCCAAAAAATAAAAAGTGCCCGTTAAAATTTATCTAACTTTAGATAGTTAACAGCATTTTGAATAGAAAAAAATACATATTTCGAAAGGTCATTCAATTTCGTACATTTCTTGTTTTTTATTGATTGCAAGATTCATTGTGTAAGTGTCTCCAAATATCCATGCAAGTTGATGGATGCCTGTTTTTTTAGTTTTGTATTGCATCTAACGCGCCAAAAGAGACCCTCAACTTCTTGCACACACCCTTGATTAATATTTAAATAAGCCTCCCTAAAAATAATTCTAAAATAAAAAGGATTAGAGATGTAAATATTGTTCATTCATAAATATCGCTAAAAATACTAGTTAAAAGGATTTAGTTCTTTATTCTAGGGATTTTAATTCTTCTAATTATTGGTTCAACACTCTAAAATAATCGATGTATCTGCAATTTCAAATATTTCTATTTTAAAAAATAGTTGAAACGTAAACAAAACAATGATGTGAATAAAGAATTTTTTAAACTACTCAATATGAAAAACCTAAATGGGAAAACCCCTATTTATAATTAACAAAATCTTAGTTTAATATTTATGTTATTAAAATCATTAATTCTTTATATAAAATGATATTTTCCAATTATTATATGATAACAAAATCAAAATTATAAACACAAAATCACTCAACTTAGTCTTTGTTAAATAAGTTGTGATTTATATAATATAATATTTTTTTCCAAAAAAACTTATAAGGTTAAAGGTCAATTGGGAATGAATAATTGAGATTGGAAGTTGTAAATAGAAGATCACTATTCAAATATTATCTATACTAAAAAAAAAACTATAAATATAATTACACACACACATATTCTAATAAGTTTTGGTATGTTCTAAATATTTATAAATAGTATAGATCTTGGATGTCTTTAATATAAAATTAATGACCTTTGTATAAATATTGGGTGTCTTTAATATAAAATTAATGACCTTAGTATAGATCTTGGGTGCCTTTATTATAGAATTAATGACGTTATTACGTATTGGATCATTGGTATCAATATTTGCATTTAGAAAATTTATATTAAAAGGATAAATTTAAAGATATTATTATTTTATGGAACAAAAGATTTATTGCGTTTTTTGCAATTTATGCAATTTTTTTATGGGTTTTAATTTATTTAAAGTTGAACAATATATCTCTTGGCAATAAAGGGGTGAGAGGGATGTTTTATGTACTTATGGATATTATATGTATTGGGAGGGTCTATTTTCGTTTATCTTATGATATAGATAAATAAATTTGAGAAAGAATCAGAAAAAAGGAAACTTATTAAGCTTAATGCAGGATTTCAAGCAAGCAAAATAGCGGTGGTTATCAAAAGTAGAGTGAAGAATCATGTGGAGGATTAGTATTTTAAAAGTATATAATATATTGGTACCAACATACAAGATGATCAATAAAAATTGATATAAAAAACGTCATGAAAAAGATCAATACTTATGGTATCTAATGAAACAAGCAGATTTTTAAAAGGAAATTTGTAATGAGATGGAGTCTGAAGCAAGTGCTGAGTTGTGGGAGTTGAATATATGTTGTCATTGATGTCAAAGGTCAAATGTCGAAGATCAAATATGGTTCAAGACAAGTTGAATATATGTTGAATGTATGATCAAAGATGGACAAGTTGAAATATGGACAAAATAGATCTAAGGTGTCAAAATTTCAAAATATGGAATACAATTCAAAATCCAAGAGGTCCAAGGACCATCATGACATTGGTCGCATTTACGCACATATCTATGTACATGAAAGAATAATTTGTAAATAACCATAAGTATGAGATTTGTGAAATAAGAAAATTATGTGTGCAAATGTCCCACAAGTGTATTGGAGTTTGTGTGTCTTTAAATACTAAGACGAATTGCAAAAGTGGCACACCAACATAAAAAAATATCTTGTCGGAGATGCAATCCATTGGAATGTTATCCGAAGTAAATGAAATTCACAAAGTGGACACATCTCTTGAGTGAAGAAGGTTATAAATAAGCAAACGATGGTCACGGTGAAGTAAGATTGTGGAAAATGAAGATTCAACTGTTTGACAAGCTTTAGAGGTTTTTAATTTTGGGGTATCAATGAATTGTTGATCATAGATCAATATTCTTTTAGAGTATGAATATTCTTTTGGAGCAGAGTCGCAATGCGAGATTAAAAACACTGCTTGATAGGATACTCAAAGTCTAGATGTGTGAACAACAAGTATGAATATGCAGATCACTGCTCTCGGGAAGAACTTAGGGAAAGAAAATGAATGAAGAGATGGAATGGAACGGACCATTTAATGAACCAAAAACTAATTCCTAGGTGGATCAATTGCAAAACATTTTTGTAGAACTTCCAATTCCCGTTCGACAGATTCATTCCCAAAGTGTTCAATTCTCATCAGATTTTCTCGACTGTAATTTAAGAGGTCCAATAATGTATGTATGTTGGCTCTTCTGAGGCAATTATATGTTCTGGGGGTATATCTTTACCTAATTCCCTTTGCTATATGTACACAAGATTGACTTGTGTAAACAATCAAGCATGACATGGTTTTGTTCCAACCAGTCTATCTTGATGAGTACATCATACGATCCTAAGGGTAAAATGTTCATATTTATCCTATAAGGGAAACTATTCAAGTTTACCTTATTATCTCTAACTATTTTAGACACCTTTTCTTTCGTACTCGTGGCTAATTGCAACAGCCAGGGTTTCTCATGTTTAAATTTGTCTAGTTTATATAAATCAACAAATTTAGGTGATACATAGCTTTGGCAAGAACCAGGTTCAATCACTATTGAAATAGAAGTGTTAGAAAGATTAGGGTGTGTGGAAGAAGTTGATGGACCCTTTAGATGCAATGGTGGAGTGAAGTCATTCACTCTTGATTCAAAAAAAAGAAATCAACCCAAGCAACACCGAACCTGCCAAGCCTAGTCCCAAGGCTGGCAATGGTCATGCCAACTAGGCTAGGAAGAAAAATCACATGCTCGTTTTAGCAAAGTAAATCGCGTGCATGATTTCTCTTTGCTAAAACGAGCACGCGATTAGTAAAACCTGTTTTTTATTTTTAAACTGGCCGAGGCCGTCCCTTTCTCATTTTCGGCACGGCTATTGGACGAACTTCATGAAACCTCAAGTGTGCATACACGATTTTGGGTGTGCTTGAGCCCACCATCTCCACCTTTGGATTTTAACCTTCCTTTTGTGAGGTAATTTCTTCAATTTTTTTCATGTTTTTTTCATTTTCTACCTCAATATATTGTAAAATTCCATCTTAATGCCCGGTTCTCTACTATCTAATAGGGAGTTCTTGAGCAATGAATTCATTTGCCAATATAAATTAAACATTTTAACATATTCGTTGTCATGGGTTTGAGAGGTCCCTACATTAGGGATTCATGACTCCATATTTTTCTACATATCCTTATCCCTCTTCATAAGAACTTGACACAACCAAGACCCAACCTCCTATATTCTAACTCAATTGCTTTCATAATTAGAGCAATGTCAGTATAACAACTTCCATACTCATCCCACAAGAATAATAAGTGTGTTTTGGCAATGTCATCATCAAGGGAAAGACATGTATACATCTTTCCATGATTTCTACTACCCTCATGCTTTTCACTTTTGTATTCCATCATCATTCTCCTGACAATATATAGTCATGGGTCTTCATGTAGAGAAGAAGTTCAATATTTTGCTGCTGTAGATGAAATGATTCATGGGAAGAGTGTAACCAGTAGTTTCTAGGCTGCCATAAATTGAAATATCAATGTGGTAAAATCTTCACTCATATGAATGGATATTCATGAAGATTGATAGGAACCTCACCTCTCAATAATAACTCAAAATTTAGACCAAATTCATCAACAATTCACCAAAAAATATTGGCACTACAACAATCATCCAAGTTTAAGGTGCAAATACATGATATGTCCAGATCAAGCCTTTCTTTTATAATCTCTTTAGCTAAAGGCATTTCTCAAACGAATATAGAATACTAATTTATTAAATATTTTTATACTATTCACCCACCCATGTGACACTACATGCACAAGTGATTTTTTTTTAAATTCCAAATAAATATTATTCATCAACTCCATTCTATTTCATTGGCCCACTTCTACACACTTTCCTATTTTCATATGTTTTCTGGGTTCAGTTTTCTTCTCCTTATGATATGTGTGCACTTGTGCAAGTCATTTCTAAATAAAAAATATTTAATTCATATTCTAGGCACAACTTTCGATTGTACTCCTAAATTTCTTATTTATACTACCTAAACATTTAAATCATAGATCACTTATATGGCAATCAACAATACATATTCATTTTCTTCAAATTTTCTTCATAATGAATGAAATACATATGCCTTTTTTTTTATGGATGTTTAGTAATCATATTTGATACCAAGGGTGTCATGCTTCCACATGCCCTTTAAGTTTTTATTCGGTGTAGGCATAGTATAATGATTGAAACCAAGTTAACTCATCTTGTTCTTACCTCATGAGAGACTAATGATCACTAATAAATAAGGATGGGTTAGAAATTCACCCTCATTATAGCTCCTACATATTTGTTGAATATCACCCTCATCAAAATGATAATAATCTTCATTATTAATAAATGGCTTAGAAATTGATTACCAACTTCATTCAACAATAGCCCCTCTCATTAACAATAAATAGCTTATATGAATAGACTAACACTCTAAATAGCTTATGCCGCCTATTCTTTACTGTAAAATTAAATATCAATCTTTAAATTTACATGATAGATTTAGTTTATATGTCAATAGTTATACAGTTTTCAGTTCTTATATATGTCATTATATCATGTGTTTATATTTCTAATCATATTTTATTTGTATTTCTGATTGCAATGGCTACTATGGATCGTAACAACGCAGAGATACTAAGGTTCATTGGCCATTTGAGAGAGATAGGTTCAGCTTGGAGGGGTGGAGATGAGCTCCACCGCTCCCTATCAGATTCATTATTATCTATTGTTGATACAATTGCAAGATCGAATGATGCGTTGTATAGCATCGCATCTTACAGGGAGAGAAAAAGGCAGCAGTATGCTGATGGCTTGAGTTACAATGAGGTAAAAAAGCTGAAAATAACAAAACAAGCCATCTATTCATTGTTTAGAGTGCCTGGGATGGATAACATCCCGGAGATCAGTAGGCCAGACATTTCTATTGAGTGGTGCACTTTTCCACCCATCAGAGACAGCTGGATGGATATGTGGTACATGGTTTTTTACATGCCCCCTCACAACAATAGGGAAGTACCAATGTACTTCCTCATAAAATTGTATGCAAAGTTTGTGATGGGGAGACATGTCAACTATTTTGACATGTTGGGCTTCCAGGGAGTTGGTAGGGGAATTCCCCAACATCGACCCCATGCTAGGCATAGAGATGCCAATCCACATATACCTGCACCCCGTGCCCAGCTACCGAGGGAAGACATCCCTCCTGCACATGACATGGTTTCCCATACACAGGATACATTTTTTACTCTAGCTGAGATGGTCTCTCGACACACGGCCACTATTGACCAGAGAGCACCCTCTTCCTCTGCTAGTGTACAACCACCGGCTTCTGGTGGTGGAGGGACATCTATTGGTGGGGATAGACCGACATCCGATGTGCCTTAGAGCGAGCCGCACGTCTGCACATTGTGTGGGGGACCCTGTTATGGTCCTGGACCAAGACATGGTTCCAGTACGATGACTAGTGGTCAAGTAAGGACTTTGTTTTAAAACTCTGTTATTGAACTCAATTTTTAATTATTCCATGGTATATCTAACATATTAAAAGATTCATAATATATATGCAATATTTACTCTTGCAGGAGTTTGATGCCTCTCACGGGGGTGGTACTGCACCTGGTGTGGTTGTACCCGAGACCCAGAGAACCACAATTGAGGTAATATTTAAACACTTGTCATTTTGTTATTACATGTATAATTTTGTTAATGCATGTGTTAGTCTTGATTAATTTATTAAAATGTCTAAAATTTACAATTTTTAAAGTTACAGGAAGCCCACTTGGAACATGATGCTGAAGACATTGATATCAACGACATAGTCCAAGGTGGAATTGAGGACGACTTAAAGAATGTAATTACATGGGTTATGATTGAATCTTGTTCGAATTATTTAAATTTCTTACGGTACACTCCTTTATAGAGATTGCTAATGTAAATATAATTTTTAAACTTGCATATGCTAGACGCATCTAAAGAGGAGCACCAAATTGATGGAAGCGGTCACTCCCGTGGTGGAGATATGTCCCAGGAAGGGGTAAGTATATTACAATATGTTATTTTTTTAGTACATATTATTCCATCCATTCAAATCCATGTCTAACTATGGTAACACTTTATGAATGCAGATGTCATCACAAATCCCTGCACCACCTCTTTGGTATAGATCTCCTAGTAGTCCAAACATAGATAAGGGGGTTGTTTACACCAGACGAGGTCCCTCTTCCTTGAATAGAGCAGCTATGCATGAGGATCAACCCACTCATCCCACGGTAATGTACACACTTCCAATGGTAGATGTTGGTTAGCTATGTATTCACTTCACAAGTGATTTTTCTTAATGTTATTTTCGCATGTTTACAACATCAGCATGTAGAGTCATCCATGCCAGACCTTAGTGGGATTGTTGATGCCACTGTCAATGCCGCATCTACAATAGGGATAAGTCACAGTAAGGTACATCTACTTGAATATTTGTAATTGTACATTTCATTTGTATTGTTTCTGGACATTCATGATGTCTAACTATTTAATCATTTGGTGAATGTAGCCATGCCCTAGTCCATTAGTGCATGCAACTGAGGTTGATGTTCAACCTACGGCTCCTCTTACTACTGAAGAGCACCAAATTGATCTCCTAGAAATGGTTTTTTCAGTAAGATGTTCATTTTTTACATAATTGATTAGTACTTACTCATTCATGTACATGTTGATAATTCTTGAGATAATTGACATATTTTGTTTTATTCACAGCCAAGCATGGCAAGGAGGATCACTGCAAGGTCGAGTACACCAGAGGTGTTAGGATTATTAATCCTCCCTTGTCCAAATTTGGTCATATGTCTAAATCAGGAGTCCATCCAGTCTATTTATAGTCATTAGCACCATTGGTTAAACTTGACCTAATTGGGGCACATGTTTCAGTTACCTAAGTGTGGGGAACACAAATTGAGGCTCACTGTCACTTGTTGCACTTGATTGCATAAGTTTAGGAGTCTCCTAGATCAATCCCTACAATTTAGGAAGCAACTGGGAGTGCCGAAACCAACCAAGGTCAGTTCACTTCCATTAATGACTAGTCAAGCCAAGTCAAGAGTCAGTTACATTCAGTTCTAGCTCTCTACATTTAGTTAAATAATGGTTTAATTAATTGCACACATGTGGGGTGTTTTTCTCACCTACCACAGTCAGTTAACCATTATTTAATACTAAATGTAACAGTTGGTTGTGTTTTAGAACTCCGGTTATGATTTAGACAAGGACAGTTAACTACTGGGTCCTTAAATTTAGTTGATGACTAGTCAAGCCAAGTTAGGAGTCAGTTACATTCAGTTAAATAATGGTTTAATTAATTGCACACATGTGGGGCACTTTTCTCACCTACCACAGTCAGTTAACCATTATTTAATACTAAATGTAACAGTTGGTTGTGTTTTTAGAACTCCAATTGTGATTTAGACATGTCTTGGTTACCTACAGTCAAGTAGAGTCATCAATTCGAAATTCCTCATGTGGATTTGAATTGCTTGTGGCTATTAAAGCCATTTTACATCATTGTAATTATTATGTGGATTACTTTTTTTTATTAATGAAAGCATTCACAGCTGCAAGCCTTTTGCATTGTTTCATTCTTCAATGGCTGAGTAAATTGTGAGATCTTCTTTGTGAGTTGTGTGTTTGTCTACAAATATATATGCTCAAATTTAACATGGTATCAGAGCCTCGATGGATAAGGCACTTCTCCTCCTCAGATCTCCTACTGGATCATTTTTTTTGTTTTGCAGGTACAACTTCGAAATGAATTCATCAGTTCCTATTCTCACTCGATCCTCAGACTATTTTGAATGGAAGGTGAAGATGATTGGATTTCTACATAGACGAAAACTCTTTTGGGTGTCTTATGGATTAGGTAGGAATTCCTTTGAGAGTGAAAATGACTGGCTAAATGCAAAGGATGCAGCTTTTGAAATAATGGAACTGGCTCTTTCTCCTAGCATGCGCTACCACAATAGATCTATTAAATATCCACAGGAACTCTGGGCAAGATTGGACAGAACCTTTGGAAGCACATGGAGCACATCCAGCACCACAAGCACCCTCGATCCAAAAATCTTTGCCTCCACTCTCTCTGATGAAGTTGTTCAAGATGAAGAAGAAGCAGAAACTTCGACACAGTCAATTCGAATTGAAGACAGTCTCGATGCAGTGACTCCTTCTCCTGATGCTCCGAAAGTTCATGAGATCTCTGATATCTCATCTTCTCATATTGCTGAAACAGAAGAAGACATTCAAATCTCTGATATTGAAGAAAAATTCTGCTGCACTTCCATGCAAACATTCACAGGTGATTTTCCTTTAAATTCTGTGCAAAATTTACTAGTAATTTCTTCCGAAAGTGAAGAGAAATTTGATTTTTCTTACTCTAATGTTGCTGGTGGTGTGCAAATATGTGATACCTTGGATATTTTGGAAGAAATATCAGATTACCAGAGTGATCCATTCGCTCCCCATGATCTATTTTTTCCAGCAAATTCCTGCAGGATTGCATGCACCAAAATTCAGAATTTTGAAGAAGAAGAAAGCTGTGCATCCACCTTCTCGGTTAACCATTTATTTGAATATGATATTAACCTTCTGGATCTGATATGATATTATTTAGATTTGATCTGATATTGCTTGGTTTAATATATCAAATTCATAATCTTTCAGTACCGCTTGTAGCTGTTCTCATCAACGGTGTGAAGAAACAAGTACTGCAAGTCTCCTACAAAACTGCTGCTGGGGATTTGATTCCATTTCAGAGTTTTGGATCTGTTTTGAACCTGTTTAGATCTGATTTAATTTCTGATTTGATATTATTTGGTTCATATTTTAAAATTCAAAAGCATTCAGTCATGCTTGTAGCTGCTCTCACCAATTCCGGTGTGAAAAATCAAGTACCGCACTTTCTCTTCAAAACTGCTGATGGGGATTTGGTGTTAGTTTCCTCATATGAGGTTGCTGATATTTTATTATGTGATTCATTATCTATTTCAGAAGCTATATCATACTATGGAGCTCCAGCATTTTCTCTCAACAATCCCAATGATTCTCTACCATTGATCACATGCTCATCTTCTCACAGAACTAGTAAAGAGGAAGATTTTCTGCATCCGCCTAGACACCTGCTCCTAACACTTGGGGCTATTCTTACCACTCATTGTTTTCTGTTCATGGCTGCAACATATCAGTTTCTTGAGTGTTCTTCACATTCTCTAAATTCTCAAGAACTGTTCCTCACTTTTCAGTTTACTTCAATTGCTCTACATGGGTCCAGTCTTCATCCGGCAGTTGTCTATATTTCTGATTTAGTTGAGCATATCATTCTTCTTCCAAAGAGGAAGATTCCTCCAGACATATGATGGAGAGTTTCACATGCCAGGCCCCAGGATACCTGTGCACAGAAGAACCAGATTGATCCTAATTCTACCTGCTTAATTAGAAGGCGGGGTTTTTTTCCCATGTGGTTTTTCCCCAAGCACCTTATTTTTGAGCAGTTACTTTATTTTACTTGATGTAATCGGTGACCTATGGTCTTAGTTACCAGCGCCCACAGTTTTTCCAAGTTATCATTCAGGGGGGGTGTTATTATTATTAATCCTCCCTTGTCCAAATTTGGTCATATGTCTAAATCGGGAGTCCATCCAGTTTATTTATAGTCATTAGCACCATTGGTTAAACTTGACCTAATTGGGGCACATGTTTCAGTTACCTAAGTGTGATGAACACACATTGAGGCTCACTGTCACTTATTGCAGTTGATTGCATAAGTTTAGGAGTCTCCTAGATCAATCCCTACAATTTAGGAAGCAATTGGGAGTGCCGAAACCAACCAAGGTCAGTTCACTTCCATTAATGACTAGTCAAGCCAAGTTAGGAGTCAGTTACATTCATTTCTAGCTCTCTACATTCAGTTAAATAATGGTTTAATTAATTGCACACATGTGGGGCATTTTTCTCACCTACCACAGTCAGTTAACCATTGTTTAATACTAAATGTAACAGTTGGTTGTGTTTTAGAACTCTGGTTATGATTTAGACAAGGACAGTTAACTACTGGGTCCTTAAATTCAGTTGATGACTAGTCAAGCCGAGTTAGCAGTCAGTTACATTCAGTTAAATAATGGTTTAATTAATTGCACACATGTGGGGCGCTTTTCTCACCTACCACAGTCAGTTAACCATTATTTAATACTAAATGTAATAGTTGGTTGTGTTTTTAGAACTCCAATTGTGATTTAGACATGTCTTGGTTACCTACAGTCAAGTAGAGTCATCAATTCAAACTTCCTCATGTGGATTTGAATTGCTTGTGGCTATTAAATCCATTTTACATCATTGTAATTATTATCTGGATTACTTTTTTGATTAATGCAAGCATTCACAGCTGCAAGCCTTTTGCACTGTTTCATTCTTCAATGGCTGAGTAAATTGTGAGATCTTCTTTGTGAGTTGTGTGTTTGTCTACAGATCTA
>LPNX010387876.1:33739-36239 GCA_001517045.1 Pseudotsuga menziesii
CATACATAGTGGAAGTCATGGCACCTATCATCACTTATGTAGAAGTGATATTCCTTTAGGATTTCTCTTTGCTCCTCACTACTGTTCAAGCCATGCCTATATGTGATATGCACCATCAAGGAAACCTGCTCATAGTGATAATACTGACTTTGGATCTCATTTTGAGGTTGCAGAGTGTAGTTCTCGGCAAAATCAACTATTTCCTAGCTGATATATTTGAAAATTTTCATGTCTGTAACCATATTCCCAAATTCATTGTCTCCAGTCTCGTGCATACATTGGCTCAATAATGCCATTCCAGCACAGTTGGAGCAAGTTCCATCCAAACAGGATCTTGCATAGTAAGTTTTCCCCTCAGGCCTATTGCAGATGATACTATGAATGAATTCTCTTGATGAAGTCGGTGGTATTGTCAAGGAGCAATCCTGCACATGGTTAGTATGCAACACACAACGAATGTACAAAAATGTTTCATAGTAATATTCATATTCGACATGGTATCTACAACAACAAGTGTTACGGAGAGTATTTATTCTAACATACCAGGGCTTACATTTCTCAAAAGATCTTTTCCCCAAATTCAATTGAGGATGTTCATTCCTAAATTTCTCGTATAGTTCTGTCTGTGATATATCAAGAAGATGCTTAATATGTGGTTCACGGTCCTTTGAACCCCTTCTCAGTTTTAGTACATCCTTTCGGTTTGAAGGAGGCCTTGTGTGATCATGCCAAAAACTCTGCACTAGTCCCTTTACTATATCAACTAGCTTCATGTCACGACGTGGCAACCGACCAATAAAGGCCCAAAAATCTGTGTGGGAGGTTGTGTCGAGATATTCCCTTCTAATAGAATAATTACGAAGGGTTTTTACATTCAAATTAACTAGTTTAGATGTAGGCTTGAGGAAATGAAGGACCCTGGTGTTCTTATTTACAATTGCTTGTGACAACACACGACGAGCTGCATTGCGGTCCTTTGACCGTGTGTTCTTACCAATTTTAACTATATGAGAACTTGGTCCAGAAGGATTTATCATCTTTATCCCTAACGATTTCCTAACAATAGTCATGCTCCTAGATTTTAACAATGATAAAAATAATCTACATTTATCTCCATCACATTTCTCCTCAAAATATTTACTTAGTATCTGTTGAGTTTGATAAGCAATACTACGTTTAGATAGCGTACCTTCCATGGAATTGACGAGTCCTTCATCAACTTGTATACGCTTCGGAGTTCTTCAACGTGTGCTTTCTAATGGAGGCAAGGGGGTTGGATTTCTATCTTCCAGTGCATCAACAATATGCTCTGGCATTTCAGTAGCAACTTGTTGTCCTCCACTGTCTTCCTGGTAGTTGGATGGTGGAAGTCCAACGTCCTCATCGATGGTCCGGTTAATGTTTTCTTCTTCAACAATAGGCTCCATGTCCAACACCTCTTGAACAGTAGGCTCCATGTACACTACCTCTTCATGAGCTTCGTCTTGAGATGGTAAGTTATCACTTTGACTTGATGTGGGATTTGAAACATCCCCTAATAAGCACCTACATTTTGCTTCTTGAATACTTCCATGGGGTGCTTGTTCAACAACTATTGTGGAAATTGAATGTCCCTCTAGTGAATGATTCCTTTTTTCTTTTACCGGATTAATAGGATGAACCGATGTATCCTCTATAATTGGATTTGGATTAGTTTCCAAAGAAATCCTCCGATTCATCATGTCTATTCTTTTCTTTTCTTTCTTTTCTTCGATGACTTCTTGAGGTCTCTTCTTCCTTGCTGATTTTCTTCCTCGGTTAAGTACATTCCCCATCACCACAATGATCAATGTCAATAAAGTTTGTTTTGTTGCTCCTCAATTACAAGCTTCCAAACCTTTAACTTGCTTTATAACTATTGATCCGTCAATGTGTTTCAAGCTTCCTTCTCAATTGTTTCCCATCAAAACAATAATGAATGGGAAAATTTACCTTTGCTTCTCTTGAATTATAAACAAATGAAAGTTATATCTACCATCACCATGAAATGACACTGAAGCTTGATATCTTATCATGCATGTGTGCTCCTCAACCATGAAAGATGTCTTCAATGTTGCACCTCCATAACAAAAAGAATGATGTAGAATGTGTAGATTGTGAGTACTATGGACAAACTTTAAAAAATTGTGAGTATTGTGTAGATTGTGAGTGCTCTTCGTGCTGTTGCTTTCAAAAATGCGCGCTAATTGGAGTTTCTCTCGGGCAAAGACAATTCTACATTTTTTTAACAGTCAAGAAACGCGCACGAGGTATATAAAGGCAAATCGCGCAAGCGATTTGTGTGGCCAAAATGTGCACGCGATCCTGCTAAGTATAATCAATGAGGTGGGTGCACGGCTAAGTGATACCTAAGTATGTCTATAGGTGTGAGTAATGGAATCCTAGGTGATATCCATTATAAGGCCATGGTGGTAACCAAAATAGGTCAACTAGATAGAGACATAACTTCTATATGGAAAAT
>LPNX010387876.1:43739-46199 GCA_001517045.1 Pseudotsuga menziesii
GAAAATTTATATTAAAATGATAAATTTAAACATATTATTTTTTTATGGAAGAGAAGATTTATTGCATTTTTTGCAATCGATGCAATTTTTTTATAAATTTTTATTTATTTAATGTTGAACAATATATCTCTTGGCAATAAAGGGGTGAGAGAGATGTTTTATGTACTCAAGAATATATGTATTGGGAGGTCTATTTTCATTTATCTCATGATATAGAGAAATAAATTTTAGAAAGAAACGGAAACTTATTAAGCTTAATGGAGAATTTCAAGAAAGAAAAATAGCAATGGTTACCAAAGGTAGAGTGAAGATTCATGATGAGGATTCATAGTTTAAAAGTATATAATATATTGGGACCAACATAAAAGATGATAAATAAAAATTGATATAAAAAATGTCATGAAAAAGATCAATACTTATGGTATCTAATGAAACAAGAAGATTTTTAAGAGGAAAGTTGTAATGAGATGGAGTTTGAACACGGGGTATTCACTTAGTGAAAGCATGCCATAGCACGTTCGTTCATGGCATATGAAACAATACCTCTATTTTCAAAAAATATTGGAAAATACCTCCCAAAATCATTTTTTTTAACCCCCTCCCAATATGCCTTGCCGATTTTTAAAAACCCCTATTTTCCCTATATATTGCATGTATCTATTTTTTCATTTACATTTTTTATACCCCTTTATATTTCTACCTAAGGAAAAAAAAAACCTAAACACAAGAAAGGGCAACACTTGATAGACGCCCTTAGGCAAATCACTTTATTAGGAATTAAAATGTATCACATGATGTCAAAACAAATAAGAGAGGTTTTATTTGTACCAATCTCAAATAGTAGTGTGTTTTCCCCAAGAAGGTTTCAAAAATGAAACTTACACCATTTATAACTGCTTCTTTCCATCATGGACTTTTTATCCAAGCACCATTTTGGTATCTAAGAGATTGTACAACTTCAGAAACAAAATTGATTTGGAATCTTCAATGCATACTGCTAATCTTTTTAGATTAAAGGCAATATGAATTTAACAAGAGGAATGGACGATTCGAGCTGGCATCCATTTATCCAATGAACTTGTGATCATTTAAAGCATAAATTCATGATGTCAAAATAGGCCACCTTTCAGTTGAATATTGTATTTCCAGTTCAGATGTCTACCTCATCACCAAGTTCCTAGCTAAGTTTTACTCAAACAAATTCTTTATCATCTACGGGGAAAAGAAAAAAAAAATCGAGAGTTGTGACAAACAAGCAAGTTGGTCAGAAGACATAAACAAAAAGATGGAGAAGCAAAGTTAGCTAAAAAATACGAGGCAAATAACTGAACACCAGTAACATTATGAGCAATTTCAAATTTAGTATTCAAATTGACAAATTTTCTTCAACATAGATTCAAGGAAAATTCTGGAGGTGTGACTCTAACAAAGCAGCCAACCAAACTACATAAAAATATCTCCAACAACGTATTTTCAAAAGCACTATGATACATAACCCAATCTAGTGTACAAAAATGATCTTGTAGACTTGGCATTAAAAATTTTGTGGTTGGATTAGAGTCATAATCATCTTCACCAGCTTCATTTTCAGTTTGTAAATGAACCTGACAACCAATATGGTTTGACCATATGGAAAGGGTTCACCTTGTGAATCCCAATGGGTTATCTCAATCAGTTCAAATAGGCTGTTTCAAGGTGGAGTTCATTATAAGGTCTCCAGTTCTAGTCTGGATGAGGTTCAAGTCCTACTGAGTTTGACTCGGTTACCAACCACCATTGCAGCTAGTTGTTGAGTTTCCCTCCATCAAGATATTCCAGGGAAGAGGGGGAGAATCCTGTGAGGATTTTCTTGGAAATAAAAGGAGTTTATCTTGTGATATGGTTAATCGTATCCAAAACCAAAGTTTGATTAAGCCCAATGTGTATGAGTGGATCAAACAAAAATAAATATTAAAACCGTGTTTCATTCATGATAGTTGGGTGGATCTAAATACCCAAGACAATGCTAAGTTTTATCTTTTCTACACCAATAGCATTAATAATTGAAAAGGAAAACCAAATTCCTAAAGCATAAATTTTTAGTGTGTCCTTCCTATAAAAATATTGTTTCAACTACCAAGAGCTTCAGCATTTCTCTTGTCACATGGAAAATTCTCTAACTCCATTAAATTCAATTTGCAGCATTAGGAAACTTTAGAAAGGTCTAGTAATTTTAGTGACAACTATTTCTTGTACGTTTAGTGACAACTATTTCTTGTAGTGACAAATAGTGACAACTATTTTGGGATCGATTCACTATGTCATAATTCTGTGTTGTAAGGAAAAGACCATCTTCAACACTAACAAACTTTTAACGATGTCATTGAAATCCATAAAAACTCTGAACTATGTAATTCTGTGTTGTAAGGCCCATTGCTGAATACTAGGAGTAATTACATAAGGCAAACATCTAAATTCTGT
>LPNX010387876.1:53620-71258 GCA_001517045.1 Pseudotsuga menziesii
TTTGAAGCAAATACTGAGTTGTGAGAATTGAATATATGTTGTCATTGATGTCAAAGGTCAAATGTCAAAGATAAAAGATGGTTCAAGGCAAGCCAAATATATGTTGAATTTATGATCAGAGATGGATAAGTTGAAATATGGACAATATAGATCAAAGGTTTCAAAAGATCAAAATATGGACCACAAGTCAAAATCCAAGAGGTCCAAGGACCATCATGAACAATATCTTCACAGAGAACACACTTAGCGACATTAAATGCTTGTAACATTTAGCTTGTTTTATTATTTGTCTACTTTGAAAATGAGTTTTGACCATCACATTTACATGGTTTCAATTTGTTTGAACAAGGAATTGCTAGTGTCATGTCTTGATTTTTAGGTGCAGCTAGATGTTCTCAAATAAATTTGTTATGAAAGTATATGTTGCTACCAACTACCAATAAAATTATATAAATTGTTTAGAATTGATCAAGTGACTTATGTTTTTAACTTATACATTAATAGAGTGTAAAAATCTGCTTATTATACATACAAAAAAAACATTACTTTTTCAATTTTCTACATCAATTAAAAGATGGTTCAAGGCAAGCCAAATATATGTTGAATTTATGATTAGAGATGGATAAGTTGAAATATGGACAATATAGATGAAAGGTGTGAAAAGATCAAAATATGGACCACAAGTCAAAATCCAAGAGGTCCAAGGACCATCATGAACAATATCTTCACTGAGAACACACTCAGTGACATTAAATGCTTCTAACATTTAGCTTGTTTTATTATTTGTCTACTTTGAAAATGAGTTTTGACCATCACATTTAGATGGTTTCAATTTGTTTGAACAAGGAATTGCTAGTGTCATGTCTTGATTTTTAGGTGCAGCTAGATGTTCTCAAATAAATTTGTTATGAAAGTATATGTTGCCACCAACTACCAATAAAATTATATAAATTGTTTAGAATTGATCAAGTGACTTATGTTTTATACAAAAGAAACATTACTTTATCAATTTTCTACATCAATTGGGGATATTTATTTTTGTAGAAATGCAACTTTTGTGCTTTGTGGTGTTCAAATAGTGTTTTTGAATGCATTAATAATTTCACTTTGATGAATAAATTTTTATTTGGAATTTTAAAAATTCTTTCAAAATTGTCATAAATTAATGCACAACAACATATAAAAAAAGCAAAAAATTGAGATTGTAAAAATGTATTAAAAAATTACATCAAAAACAATCATAACCATCAATAAAAACTTCAATTAATTAAGATCAATAATTATTTTAATATGAATGCAACCCAAAAATCTACAAATTATTACTGTATATCAATAACATATATAATCCAATACCAAAAAATGACTTTCTAATTAATAATCAAATTTTATTGAATGTAAATATTCAATACCTAGTTCCAGCCATCATTACCAGTTGAGAATTCATTAACCCTTGCATTCAGAGATTTTCATAATAAAAATCCTTTTACCTTCTAAGAAGAAGATGTGAGAAAATATAATCAGTTATTGGTCTTTGAAATAAATATTAAACATAATATATACAAAACTGTCTTATATGAACAACCAGTTAAGTGATTAAATAAAAAAATCATAAATTTTAATTTTTATAAAAAAAAATACTAAATACTTTATTTAATTTAATCAAAGCTCCAATCATCACATCCATGGCCGAAATTTCAAGAACCCAAGTTCACAGTCCTGGAATCTCATTTATTTAATGAAAATAAAAACATAGAACGTACATGGACGTAGCAGTATTATTACAAATTCCGGGCGATTCCCTGTCCAACATATATTATTCTTGCATTGGCAGAAGTCGGTTATCTTTGGATCTCCCTGACCTGGGCAGGTAAATGGAATAAACTGAGTAACTGCACTGCACATGGTACAGAGAACACCACTCCAATTTTTCTGATTTGTGTTGTTGCTTCCTCTGGACCAGCTGCTGTAAACATTAACATTTTGATAAACTATCAATAGCATTGAAATCAAACTTTATTGCAATCTACAATAAATTCATAGGGTTTACACACGCAGTCACATTATATGGCCTTACTTATCCCATTCGATGTTCTAGATGAAAATGAAAGGGTTATCCAAATACCCAAGCTTTGCCTCTCAATAGCCAACTGTAAACGGATGATTATTAACAATCACGATCCTTTGCTATCAATATGGAAGATTTGCAATCTCAGTTTTGGCCGTTTGTATGTTTCTAGCAGTGTTTTTTCTTTGCATTCTTTGCACTGGCATGGATATTGCACGAAAACCATACTCAGCGTAGCTTTAATCCTGCGACTTCTCTGTCATTCACCATTGCCTGGAGGTGAAGCGGGATAGAGTTCACCTGGTGGAATCTCTACGAGTGCGCTCAAGGTCTTTAGGGTTCCATACCTTTTGGTATCATACAGAACGACCTATACATTCTTGAAAGTTAATTCATCTGTAGTGAATAATCACTTTCAATTCATATGTCTATTTGAAGAAAACATAATAGAGACTTCGTATTTGTACATTGTAAAGCCATGCATCAAATTCATGCCTTCTCATCTTTTAGCAAGGAGTCACAACTGAATGTTTCTTTAAAATAAGCTGATTTTCATACTGGGAAAAGAGTTGTTGCTCTACTTTTTACACAGAAATATCCAAAATGACAACCCAGAGATGAACTGAGTAAGATTGAACTAAAACAGTCAAAACAATTTTGGTGTTCTGTTAGATGAGTGATTGAATTTTAAATTAAAAATGAGAAAACAGTTTGAAAGCGTTATACACCCACAAGAATTCTTACAAATGGAATCTTGCCTTTATTAACTTTTTCTCACTGTCTACATGTAAATAATGTCTAACTCTTTCTTTCTCAAGTTTCAATCATTCTTGAGCCTGTAGGAAGATACACATTTTTGCTTTAGTTTATCGCTCATTTCAACACGTGTTTACATATAATTTTGCATAACAAAAACCAAATTTAAGGGAGACCTTACATGACAAAAACTAAATTTTCCAGAATCCGCCTCTCCAGAGTAGTATGCAACACTCTCTTCCAACATGGCTGATTCAAAATCTGTCCCATAGTAATCCATGTTATCCATCCCAATCTCCACAAAGATACCCAAAACATTTTTCAGTATAGCACGATTTATCTGTTCTCCCTCAGGTTCCCCATTAATCTAAGACAATCATCCTAACCAATATATGTAAAGTTACAAATCATGTAAAACGAAAAAAATATGTCTTATCAACAAAATGAACTTATGATTATTTGTAACTTGGCTGAGATCAAGAACATACCAGTGAACTCAGTACATTTATTACAGTAGTCTTGAGTTGGAAGAAGGATGAAAACACTGGGGCTCCAGCTGATATTATTACAGAATTTGCTCAATTGTTGCAATTCCAATTGCTACCTGTTTTGACAATGAGCTTCCTGGTCACCCAAGGGTAAAGAATCCTTCTTCATGATTGTTGTTGACATAGCTGGTTTGTAACTTTGTTTTATGAACCAAATTATTGTTTTATGCTTGTAGCCTTCAGATCATGTTGTTGACATAGCTGGTTTGTAACTTTGTTTTATGAACCAAATTATTGTTTTATGCTTGTAGCCTTCAGGCAACCCAGCGATTGGGACGACCCATTAAGTCCATATGTAGTAGACTGGAGGCCAAGGAAGGTCGCATTAGAGGAAATTTAATGGGAAACGTGTATAGTTTTCTGCACGTTCAGTTATTACTCCTGATCCAAATATCGACATTGACCAGTTAGTAGTGCCTTGGAGTATTGCATAGAACTTGACGTATCCGTAGTGACTCCATATAACATGGAGAGGTGTGATGTGAATAACATTAGGATATTCTTCTCTCTGAAGTTTAAACTCTACCTGCTGCACATGTATTATATTAGAACTTACACTAATTCTATGTGCATGGATGAAACAGATTAAAGGACCTTGTTGAATATGGACCTCATCCTCCTCAGGTGAAAACGGGTGCTAATTAATACATGATGAGGGAGGATGGCCATAGACTTGAACTTCGCTACATGAATACGAGCAGTGACCACCATTTATAGTTAGGTTATACGGTAGGCATCAGTCTTTAGTGATTGTTCCATTTTTTCTAACGTTCTTCAGAAATACACTTATCCAGCATGTATTCATAGGAGGTGAGACATTTGAATGATGGAGACTTTGTTCTTTTCAATCAACAACCTAGTATACATAAGATGGCTATCATGGGGAACCAGATTAAAATCATGCCATACTCAACATTTCGACTGAACTTGTCAGTCACGTCACCTTATAATGCTGATTTTGATGGAGATGAAATGAATATACATGTACTCTAGTCATTTGAGATGCTGAGAAGAAGTCTCGGAACTAAAGATGGTGCGAAAGTGCATCGTCTCTCCTCAGTCCAATAGGCCAGTTATGGGTATTGTCCAAGACATTCTTTTGGATTGTCTAAAGGTCACTAAAATAGATAAATTTATAGAGAAGGTGAGTATCACCTGAATTCTATGTTAATCACCTATAGCCATTGCATTTTGCATGTTTAAGAGTTATTTCAATCTTTGTGTTGTTTGGGAAGGATGTCTTTATGAATATTTTAATGTGATGAGGATTTTGATGGAAAAATACCTGCTCCTATAATTTATAAGCCAAGGCCAATTTGGACTGGCAAACAAGTATTCAACTTGATTATTCCAAATAAGATTAATCTTATAAGATATTATGCATAGCATTGAGAGTCTAAATCAAGAGTTATTACAGGCACGCTCTAGGTTAATCTTATAAGTCAAGAGTGTTGTAAGTATTGAGAAAGGAGAAGTTATCTCATGCACGCTCTTCTAGAAAACCCTTGGCACTTCTTCAAGAAGCCTTATTCATGTGATTGGTATACCTTAGTGCTTAATTTTTTTTGGTTTGCTTTGTTGTGCAGTTTTTCATGTAGGATAACATCTACATTGCATCATTATAAAAGGAAAAGAAATTAAATATAGATAACATACTATTTTTTCAAAAATATTTTGGTTTGTTTGAGAAATTTTTATATTATTTGATGGGTGGGTATCATATGTAGTTATAGTGTTATTGGTATGAGGCTTATAATGCCATCTTTTCCATTTTGCACTAAAGAGGTTGTTCCATATGCAAATCAATTGCATTACATGGAAATTGAGGAAAACAGATTCCTGTATGCATGTACATTGCCCCACCACAACAAGGAATAACATTTCAACTTCATACATGCATCCTTTACCCTTTTGGGTTCTTTGATCTATTACATGTTGATGTATTTTTCCATTTGTATGACTTAGTTTATCAATTCTTTTCCGTCCAAAATTCTAGAGTATATAGCTATATTCATTTTAGCCTTAGGTGTCTATTCTCTTACATAAATTTTAATAGTTTGTCTTCTAGTTCTTCTCGATCCTCCCTCTTCTTCTTCTTGAGCTTCTCTATCGTTAACCTCGTCACCACTGATGTCAAGGTTCCAACAACATATCCTCGTCATTGCACCTCCTTCACTACTGCTAACTTGATCTTCAACATTGTGATCATCTGAATGCATTCTTCAAATGTATCATGGTCAATAGTGACTCACGTGCCTCTATGTTTCCTTCTACCACAGACATTGACGCCTCTCTGAGCCATTCTCATAAAGTTAGACAATGAGATCTGCACTACCATAACTCTACCCAACTACAGATGGAGTTACTTTACTCATCTAATTGCAAATAGACATATGATACCTGCTGATGTAGACGTGACCTCAGTGGTTGGTTGCACATCTATGTACACAAAAAAACACAAAAAGAAACACAAAACACATCGGTTGCAAAGAATTATTCCTTTCAATTGAATGATAAACAATTTATTTTTACAAGATGGATTACAATACAAATGTGAGAGGGAATGCTACGTACTCAATGCTCCACACACACACTATTCACCTCTTGGTTTGTGCTTCGCACAGAAAGGAACAAAACTCTTTGAGAACAATACAAACTAAAAAAAACTCCCTTCGACTTTGAATTCCCATTGGTATTTATAGTTGCCCCTCAATGCACAATACCTCGCTTTCCTTCTAGAAGTTCACCTACTCCTATGCATCTTCATGAATGCATTAAATACATCCTCTACTTCATTGTAGTGGACTTTGCCACCTGATTGTACCGCAATTACCATCATAACTATTATTCAACTACCCTAACTACCCCCTCATTTTGTTTCTTGGGTTTCTGGTTATTTGGTTGGTTGGTAACTTGTCGGTGTCCATTTGGTTGGTAGCTTGTTGGCATCGGTTTGGTTCTCATATCTTTCCATTGCTCACCATTTGTTCATCGACTAGTTCATAGTTAGTATTTTGGCTATTTCCACCATCCGTTCTTTGCTTGATCAATGGTGAGAAATTTTGAGTACTTCTGTTGAACCGCATCTTTTTTACCACTACACCTCTCCTCCTGTCAATTGTATTTCCTATTTATTGGAGGTCATTGAATGTCATCTAGGCACTTTAGTTTTCTATCTTCTACTATTTTGATTGGGCCTTGATGCCCTTGCATCACTCTACATCCACTTTTTACTCTTTTTTTAAATTCCCCCTCCCTTCTTCCCTTACCCCCTTGGTCGCATGGGGATTAGAACTCCATTGCATTTTGTGTGATTTTCATTAATCCTTTCTCTACGAATATATTTTTCCTATACAATGATATCAATTTTAGCAACCTGTTATACCTTCTTCAAAATTACTTAAGTTCTATGTGCTAACAGTGGTGATATATTCAAGAGAAAAATACATTATGTAACCATGTTTTACTCTTGAAAAAAAATAGTCTAGTACTCACATCCACTTATTGTCCAATGTTTTGAGAGTTTAAATAGTTCTTGGTTATAGATGATCGACTCTTAGGATTGATGGGCCTATTCTTCCACCATGCTAGATATACATTCAAATTCTACATTTCCTTCTCTGAAAATTTGATTTCGATGACATAAATTATTATTTCCTTATTGAAAATTTTGTTATGTCCTAGGAATAGAACCAATTATTGGCTCTAAAATTAAATCCTCGGTTTATCAAGTAGACCAACAATAACCAACCGACACTAGCATTTTCAATATCCACATAAGGATAAGGCCTCACCCAAGAATAAGAAGAATTACAAAGACATGTTTATTTATATAGCATGAAAATACAATATAATTGTAAACCATGCACACATTTAAAATTAAATCACCAACAAGATTCATCCATTTATAACAAAATACGTGTATATCAAGATTCATGCAATCTCCTTATATCACTTACAATAAAGAACGGGTTCAGACCCTAACTCTAATCAATTCAATCATGCTCGTACATGCCAACCATATAACTCTAATTACATTCCTATATATAAGTTTCAAAGAGACACCAAACTTAGTTTTGAATAATTACAGCTATATATAATATGGCCACATGACTTAGCATATTGATTATCTTTGTATATTGGTGTTTTTTGGGCTCTAAAAAAATCGCAAAACTTTGAAAATATGGTGATGACAACAAACAACAATATGTTACATGAATAGTGATGGCCATAACATACTACAATTTTAGCTTCAGAAATGTGTGAAGGGTGATCTTATCATCGATATTCCTCTAAGGAAGGTTTTAAAGCAATTCCACTTTAGTACCATGATTTATGTACTTAGGCATGAGTTTCATACGCATGTCTTCATATCTAAAAGTACCACAACCTTTTTATTCCATGAAACTTGAGCATGAAGATGTCAAAAATCCTTTCACCATATCCCTCATAGTATATTAAAGTCTATCTTGATAAGGTTTCTTAAAACATTATCCCACCAAGAAAGTTAAATGCTTGTAACATTTAGCTTGTTTTATTATTTGTGTACTTTTAAAATGAGTTTTGACCATCACATTCACATGGTTTCAATTTGTTTGAACAAGGAAATGCTTGTTTCATGTCTTGATTTTTAGTTGCAGCTATGTTCTCAAATAAATTTGTGATGAAAGTGTAGTGCTACCAGCTACCACTAAAATTATATAAATTGTTTAGAATTGAACTAGTGACCTATGATTTTAACTTATAGAGCTTAAAAATCTCCTTATTATACATACAAAAGAAACATTGCTTTATCAATTTTCTAAGTCAATTGGGGATATTTATTTTTGTAGAAATCCAAATTTTGTGCTTTGCTGTGTTCAAATAGTATTTTTGAATGCATAAATAAAACTGAACTATTAAAAAAATTGAGAATGTAAAACTGTACTATTAGAAAATTACATCTAAAACAATCATAATCATCAATAAAAACTTTTTAATTAAGATCAATAATAATTTTAATATGAATGCAACAGCAAGAATCTACAAATGATCACTGTATATCAATAAAAAAAATATGATCCAACACCAAAAAATGACTTTCTATTTAATTATCAAATTTTATTGAATGTAAGCATTCAATACCTCATTTCAACACTCATTCTCTATAACCACTTGAGAATTCATTAACCCTTGAACTTAGGGATTTCCATAATCAAAATCCTTTTACCTTCCACAAAATGAGAAATTAAACATACTATCTACAAAACTATGATCTATGGACTACTAGTGAAGTGATTAATTAAAAAAAATCAGATTATTGTGAATTTCAACTACTATTAAAAAAAATACTCATGTAATTTAATCAAAGCTCCAACTCCAATCATCACATCCATGGCCGAAATTTCAAGAAACAGAGTTCACATTCCTGGAATCTTGTTTATTTAATGAAAATAAAAACATACCAGCACTACAAGTATCCCTTCTCTCTCTCTATAAAAAAAAAGGAACCAGAACATTATTGTGCATGGACTTAGCAGTCTTAGTATAAATTGCAGGCAAGTGGGTTAGTGTTTTTGAATGCATAAATAAGTCACTTTGATAAATAAAATTTTATTTGATTTTATTTGGAATTTTATAAATTCTTTCAAAATTTTATTACACCAGAACACAAAAAAACAAAAAATGAGATTGTAAAACTGTAGTAAGAAATTACATCTAAAACAATCATAATCATCAATAAAAACTTTTTATTTAAGAGATCAATAATAATTTTAAGATGAATGCAACAGAAGTATCTACAAATGATTACTGTATATGAATAACATATATGATCCAACACCAAAAAGATAACTTTTTAATTCATTATCAAATTTTATTGAATGTAACCATTCAATACCTCATTTCAGCCCTCATTCTTTATAACTAGTTGAGAATTCATTAACCCTTAACTCAGGGATTTCCATAATCAAAATCCTTTTACCTTCCAGAGAAAGAGCTGTGAGAAAATATAATAATATGTTATTGCTCTTTGAAGTAAAAATTAAACATAATATCTACAAAACAGTGGTCTATGAACAACTAGCCAAGTAATTAAATAAAAAATATATATTTTATGAATTTCAACTTTTATTAAAAAAATATTCGTTATAACCAGTTGAGAATTCATTAACCCTTAACTCAGGGATTTCCATAATCAAAATCATTTTACCGTCTAGAGAAAGAGCTTTGAGAAAATATAAATCTGCTATTGCTCTTTGAAGTAAAAATTAAACATAATATCTACAAAACAGTGGTCTATAAACAACTAGCTAAGTAATTAAATAAAAAAATTATATTTTATGAATTTCAACTTTTATTAAAAAAAATACTAATTACATCAAAGCTCCAATCATCGCATCTATGGCGAAAATTTCAAAAACCCGAGTTCACAGTCTTGGAATTTCATTTATTTAATGAAAATAAAAACATAGAAACACTACAAGTATGCTCTCTCTATAAAAGGAACCAAAACACTAACGTGCATGGTCTTAGCAGTATTAGTACAAATTCCAGGGATTCCCAGTCCAACATATATTATTTTAAAGTGCATTGGCAGAAATCGGTTATCTTTGGATCTGCCGGACCTGAGCAGGTAAATGGAATAAACTGAGTAACTGCACATGGTACAGAGAACCCCACTCCAATTTTTCGGATTGGTGTTGTTGCCTCCTCCGGACCAGCTGCTGTAATAGTGACAAGGTCATGTTCGCATGAAGTTACAGCATTCATATTTTAATAAACCATCAATAGCATTGAAATCAAAGTTTAATGCAATCTACAGAAAAGAAAAATCACCTGAAATGGGGTTGTTTCTGCCTGCAGCTTCAATGCAGGGATCTCCTGAAAGCAGCAGTATGATCATGGAAATCGTTGCTGTGAGAAGCAGAATAGACGGAGTGCTCTTCATTTTTTTTTAATAGAGAAATAGTAAGTATTCTTCAACAAAACAGAGAAGACAAAACAGAGAAGAGACTAAAAGTTTGGAGTTGATGAGAATTGCTTCTTGTTTCTGAGCTTGGTGGAAAGATTGGATTAATGCTGATATTATATATAGACCAGAAAACTAATGCTAAACATTTCGAAAAACAAAAAACACCAATTGTATGATTGACTCAAATCTTAAAAGATGGCGCCCCTTGTATGATTAGCAGACTACAGTTTCACTTTGGGTTCAATAAATAAATAACCATGACCCGGCAGTGGCATGTTTCCTTGCTTTATTAATGGAAACACGTTCTACAACACCACTGACAGAGGAAACTCCGAGTGAAGCACCCCTGCCGCCGATCTCGGAATGAATGATTTGGGTCAAGCTATCGAATCGATCTCTCCCGAAACAATCTATATTGTAAGCTCTTAGTAGGAGAAGCTTCTTCCAGCCGGTGGGCCAGGGGTCGAACCGTTCAGATACAAATGTTGTCCTCCCGAATGAACGAGCTATAAAGCCTGCACACTCTTGCCTTTATTGAGTGATGTGCTGGCTACCGCATCTTTCTGTGTATCCATGAACCTATCGTAAATGTTTATATGAAATTCAAAGTTTCATATTTAAGTTTGATTGTGTTGGCATGGTTTTTTTATTTTATTTCAAGATTTTTAAATTGGAAAATGTGATAAATGTTTATATGAATTTTAAAGTTATCTTTTTAACAATGATTGTGTTGGATTTTTATTTAGTACAATTACTTAATTTTTCACATTTTTATTTAGTTATTAATTATAAATTGTTGGTTATTTATTCATTAATTACTGACCTGAATTATCAGTTATATATTTATTGGCTATTAGTTATTTCTAAATGCCTTTGGATATTACCTTATATTTTGGGCTTCCTTGACGAGATTATCAACAAGAGTGTAACAAATTTATAACTGGGATTCATTTCAAGGTCATCATATCTTGATATGCTTAAATGCATATTTAAATAAGTTTCAATTAAAATAGAAACCAATAAAAATCAATATGGACAGTACACTTATCACTTCTTGGGTGCAGTCAAATTCTAAAAGTGCTACATGGAAGGATTTTCCATTTCCTCAATTCTTTATTCTTTACAAATATCGTATGCGAGATGTTTACTAAGTGTACACTTTATGGTTCATGCCAATTAGTTTTATATTTTGGATGTCATGATAGCTTCTTTATGTGAAGAAAAAAAAACATTTTGATGGTTATTATAATTTATATGGCTTTGTACCATATGGTATGTAGAAGTTAATTTTTTTGGGGGGAAGTGAGTCAAACTCTTAAATTCTATATCACTAGAAACCATGTTTGTTTTTCATAGTGTCACTATCAAGAAGCACTAAACCACAGTGGATTCATTTATATCGAATTTTTAAAATTAATCACTATAATCCACCTATGCACCCCACGTGTGTATATATATTTTTTCCCAAGAAAAACACTTTTATTCATAAGATAAACATGAACTGCTCTGTTGAGCTTCCACCTTCCTTTTCCTTTAAGGCTTCTTCCTTTACTTTTCAGTTTTTGTTACAAAAAAACCTTCCATATTATGGTTGCTCTGATCAGCTTATTACAAAATGCCGCTTCTTAAATTTTCCATGGCTTTTGTGAATTGCAAGTTTGACCTCTCAAGTCATTTTGAAGAAATGGATGATTCATCTATTGCTATGTTCCTCCACTTCGATAACCCCAGGTTGGATAGCTAAGGTAAATTTTGATAGAGTATCGAGCCTCTAAGTTCATCTCTCTCTATATATGTGAAAAATACATATGTTTGAAATGGGACCTTGACACTTGGATTTCATTTAACCGATGGTGTTGATGTGGTACTCTAATAATTCTTTGACCATTGGTCCAATCATTTACCCATTTTGACTTGCCATAGATCTGAAGACTGTGTATTTTCCTATCCTTGGTGATTTTTAGAACTTCCCAAAGAGCTGCTAGTTCGACTTTGCTATTGGAAGCTCACCCAATTGCATATTTTATACATAGTTTCGTGTTCGATGGTAAATTTATGACCCCTCCATCTCCTCGACATGGATCTTTTCCTTGATTGGATCCGTCGAAGTAATCCCATGGAAGATTCTTGTTTATGTTTGGGGCTACAACTACACTTCTCTTGCTTGTTGAAGGAATGATTTTGTGTTCCTGTAATTTTTCCATTAGCAGCACACAAATAACGTCAAGAGTAAACCATTTATTTTGGAATATTGCTATTTTTCATGCTCCCCATATGCTAAAAATGAATAGAGTTGGGAAAGCATCATTAAAACATACCCCATCATCTTGCCACCATTTATGTGTATGTTGTTAAAGCGTTGCTTCACTTCGAGTGTGTCTACTATTATTGGAGAGTGTCTTTGAGATTGAGTTCCATACAACCCCTACATAAAAACCTAAACCAAAAAAGTGTAAGGTATTTTACTCACTTGTTTTACTTACTTAGTTCCATCCACACAATTATAGTGGTTTTTAAGGGACTTTGGATTCCCCATATTTTTCTGCACCAACACCTTTTTTCACCTTCTTCCAATTCATTCCTTGCAAACTCATAACCTTGTTTTGCTGATAATTCACCATATTTAACGTTCTTGGTCCATATTAGCTTGTCATGTGTTTCTTCATCTAGATGAACAAAACTCGCAACAAGTTTATCACGAACCTATTCCATTCTTCCGCTCCTTCTCCCGCTAGTCTAAGATCTTGAGATGTTTTCCATCCCATTCTCCCTGTGTTATGTGGTTGTTGTGTCTTGGCATCAGCTAAAATTGTAACCCTCTAAGCTCTCAATTGCAGGATTATCGGTTCTGAAAATATATATTCCTCTCATTCCCCTACCCATGGGTCCTCTCAAATTCCTACTCTTCTCTTATTTCCTATTCTCCATGTAGTCCAACTTCCAACTAATGGAAACACCAAAACCAATGTTTTCCACCCTATTGATCCATTTCTATGGGTTTAAATGTGATTTATGAACCATTACACTAATGTAGATTTAGGATAGTATTTAAAAGTCATAACCATTCCCCACAACATGTCTGGATTATGTGCTAGTCTCCATAAAGCCTTTTCTCCAAGAGCTTTATAGAACAAGGAAGGGTCTTTTACTCACCAACCACAAAGCTCTTCTGCGAGTGCAAGGGAAGACCATTTGACCAAAGGTATTCATTCAGATTGCTTGATTGGTGTCCACATGAAAGAGAAGCATTTATTTCTTATCTTTGTTAGCATTCCTTTAGGAATGTATACTATAGATGCCCAATAAACTAACTACTTTGTAAGACTTCTTTGAAAATTACTGATCTGCCTCCTCTGGATAGGAAGATATTTTTCCATGATGGTTCCCTTCCCAAAATCAAGGACATCATCTACAAAGAGTGTACGTGTGACCTCTTCTAGGTTAGATACCTTGATTCCCTCAATCTTTCTTATTTCTTTGGCATTATGGATTAGACGACTCAATGCTTCTGCTACCAATAAAAATAGGAAGAGAGAGAGGGGGCATCCCTTTCTTAATCTTCTAGATGAAAAAAAAAAACTGAATGGGGACCCATTTATAAACATGGCAAAAGACGTTGACTGTATTCTTGTATAAGAAGACACTCTTCTCTTGTTCATCGTCTCATTTCATGCTATGTGCTTTCAATTTATTGATGTGTGTATCTTCATGATAATGAGAATTTGTTTATCTGAAAATATATTTTTTAGTGCATGTTATTTGAAAGAGTCATGTGTCTATACATCCCACCACAACAATAGAAATTTTAGCAATTTCCATTCTCCATTATTATAGTTACGTAGTTTGTAGCAATATTTCCAAATTTCATTATGTGACTATGTCTCTTCATAACAATCAAGTTGAAATCTTGACTAAAGCTCATCGAATGTCTGCATTGCCTCTCCCAAGTGCAAGGGCACTTTCTAGATCAAATGCTGCGTAATGGCTTCTTTGATTTGCGACTTTCAATATATTGATTCTTTGGAGGAGGCCATTCATTTTCACCGTAAAGATTGAAGCCATGATTGTAGTAGACTTTTCCACCTGGTTGTAATGCAATTATCATCATAAATATTATTCAACTACCCCAATTACCCCGTCATTTTGTTTCTTGGGTTTCTGGTCAATTGGTTGGTTGGTAACTTGTCGGCATCTGTTTGGTTGGTAGCTTGTTGGCGTTGGTTTGGTTCTCATCTGTTTCAGCTGCTCGCCATCCATTCGTCGACTAGTTCATAGTTGCTATTTTGGCTATTTCCACCATCGGTTCTTTCGTCGATCATCAACCGTCTTCCTGGTCAGAAATTTTGACTACTTCTCTTGAACCGCATCTTTTTTACAAGTACACCTCTCCTCCTATCAATTGTATTTCCTATTTATTGGAGGTGATTGAATGTCATCTAGGCACTTCTACATTTCCTTCTCTGAAAATTTGATTTCGATGACAAAGTATTATTTCCTTATTGAAAATTTTGTTATGTCCTAGGAATAGAACCAATTATTGGCTCTAAAATTAAATCCTTGGTTTATCAAGTAGATTAACAATCACCAACCGACAATGGCATTTTCAATATCCAGATAAAGATAAGGTCTCACCCAAGAATAAAAAGAATTACAAAGACATGTTTATTTATATAGCATGAAAATACAATATAATTGTAAACCATGCACACATTTAAAATTAAATCACCAACAAGATTCATCCATTTATAACAAAATACATGTATATCAAGATTCATGCAATCTCCTTGTATCACTTACAATAAAGAACGGGTTCAAACCCTAACTTTAATCAATTCAGTCATGCTCATACATGCCAACCATATAACTCTAATTACATTCCTATATATAAGTTTCAAAGAGACACCAAACTTAGTTTTGAATAACTAAAGCTATATATAATATGGCCACATGACTTAGCATATTGATTATCTTTGTATATTGGTGTTTTTGGTGCTCTAAAAAAATCGCAAAACTTTGAAAATATGGTGATGTCAACAAACAACAATATGTTTCATGAATAGTGATCTGGTGATAACATACTACAATTTTAGCTTCAGAAATGTGTGAAGGGTGATCTTATCATCGATATTCCTCTAAGGAAGGTTTTAAAACAATTCCACTTTAGTACCATGAATTATGTACTTAGGCATGAGTTTCATACGCATCTCTTCATATCTAAAAGTACCACAACCTTTTTATTCCATGAAACTTGAGCATGAAGATGTCAAATATCCTTCCACCATATCCCTCATAGTATATGAAAGTCTATCTTGATAAGGATTCTTAAAACATTATCCCACCAAGAAAGTTAAATGCTTGTAACATTTAGCTTGTTTTATTATTTGTGTACTTTTAAAATGAGTTTTGACCATCACATTTACATGGTTTCAATTTGTTTGAACAAGGAATTGCTTGTTTCATGTCTTGACTTTTAGTTGCAGCTATGTTCTCAAATAAATTTGTGATGAAAGTGTAGTGCTACCAACTACCACTAAAATTATATAAATTGTTTAGAATTGAACTAGTGACCTATGTTTTTAACTTATAGAGCTTAAAAATCTCCTTACTATACATACAAAAGAAACATTGCTTTATCAATTTTCTAAGTCAAATGGGGATATTTATTTTTGTAGAAATTCAAATTTTGTGCTTTGTGGTGTTCAAATAGTGTTTTTGAATGGATAAATAAAACTGTACTATTAAAAAAGTGAGATTGTGAAACTGTACTATTAGAAAATTACATCTTAAACAATCATAATCATCAATTAAAACTTTTTAATTAAGATCAATAATAATTTTAATATGAATGCAACTGCAAGAATCTACAAATGATTACTGTATATCAATAAAAAAATATGATCCATCACCAAAAAATGACTTTCTAATTAATTATCAAATTTTATTGAATGTAAGAATTCAATACCTCATTTCAACACTGATTCTCTAAAACAACTAGAGAATTCATTAACCCTTGAATCCATAATCAAAATCCTTTAGCCTTCCACATAATGAGAAATTAAACATACTATCTACAAAACTATGATCTATGGACAACTAGTGAAGTGATTAATTAAAGAAAATTAGATTATTGCAAATTTCAACTTCTATAAAAAAAATACTGTATCTAATTTAATCAAAGCTCCAACTCCAATCATCACATCCATGGCCGAAATTTCAAGAAACTGAGTTCACATTCCTGACATTCCCGGAATCTCATTTATTTAATGAAAATAAAAACATACCAGCACTACAAGTATCCCTTCTCTCTCTCTATATATAAAAGGAACCAGAACATTATTGTGCATGGACTTAGTAGTCTTAGTATAAATTGCAGGCAAGTGGGTTAGTGTTTTTGAATGCATAAATAGTTCACTTTGATAAATAAAATTTTATTTGATTTTATTTGGAATTTTATAAATTCTTTCAAAATTTTATTACACCAGAACACAAAAAACAAAAAATTGAGATTGTAAAACTGTATTAAGAAATTACATCTAAAACAATCATAATCATCAATAAAAAAGTTTTATTTAAGAGATCAATAATAATTTTAATATGAATGCAACAGAAGAATCTACAAATGATTACTGTATATCAATAACATATATGATCCAACACCAAAAAGATAACTTTCTAATTAATTATCAAATTTTATTGAATGTAACCGTTTAATTCCTCATTTCAGCCCTCATTCTTTATAACTAGTTGAGAATTCATTAACCCTTAACTCAGGGATTTCCATAATCAAAATCCTTTTACTTTCCAGAGAAAGAGCTGTGAGAAAATATAATAATATGTTATTGCTCTTTGAAGTAAAAATTAAACATAATATCTACAAAACAGTGGTCTATAAACAACTACCTAAGTAATTAAATAAAAAAATTATATTTTATAAATTTCAACTTTTATTAAAAAAAATATTCTTTATAACCAGTTAAGAATTCATTACCCCTTAACTCAGGGATATCCATAATCAAAATCTTTTTACCTTTTAGAGAAAGAGCTTTGAGAAAATATAAATCTGTTGCTCTTTGAAGTAAAAATTAAACATAATATATACAAAACAGTGGTCTATAAACAACTAGCTAAGTAACTAAATAAAAAAATTATATTTTATGAATTTCAACTTTTATAAAAAAAATACTAATTACATCAAAGCTCCAATCATCGTAACTATGGCGAAAATTTCAAAAACCCAAGTTCACAGTCTTGGAATTTCATTTATTTAATGAAAATAAAAACATAGAAACACTACAAGTATGCTCTCTCTATAAAAGG
>LPNX010387876.1:71495-103642 GCA_001517045.1 Pseudotsuga menziesii
ATGTTCCCTTGCTTTATTAATGGAAACACGTTCTACAACACCACTGACAGAGGAAACTCCGAGTGAAGCACCCCTGCCGCCGATCTCGGAATGAAGGATTTGGGTCAAGCTATCGAATCGATCTCTCCCGAAACAATCTATATTTTAAGCTCTTAGTAGGCGAAGCTTCTTCCAGCCGGTGGGCCAGGTGTCGAACCGTTCAGATACAAATGTTGTCCTCCCGAATGAACGAGCTATAAAGCCTGCACACTCTTGCCTTTATTGAGTGATGTGCTGGCTACTGCATCTTTCTGTGTATCCATGAAGCAACGATGGTAAAATATCATAAATGTTTATATGAAATTCAAAGTTGCATATTTAATTTTGATTGTGTTGGCATGGTTTTTTTTTTTATTTCTAGTTTTTTAAATTGGAAAATGTGATAAATGTTTATATGAAATTTAAAGTTATCTTTTTAACTTTGATTGTGTTGGATTTTTATTCAGTAAAATTACTTAATTTTTCACATTTTTATCTAGTTATTAGTTATTAGTTATAAATTGTTGGTTATTCATTTATTAATTACTTACCTGAATTATCAGTTATATTTATTGGTTATTAGTCATTTTTAAATAACTTTGCATATTACCTCATATTTTGGGCTTCCTTGACGAGATCTTCAACAAGTGTCACAAATTTATAATTGGGATTCATTTCAAGGTCGTCATATCTTCATATGCTTAAATGCATATTTAAATAAGTTTCAATTAAAATAAAAATCAACATGGACACTACACTTATCACATATTGGGTGCAGTCAAATTCTAAAAGTGCTAGATGGAAGGATTTTCCATTTCCTCAATTCTTTATTCTTTATTTTATTTTATTAGTTATTGTAAGAAAAAATTAAGATTATATATACAAAATCTTAAATTTGTAATTCCAACAGCTCTTTGAAAAAATAGACAACACAATAGTCAACATAACTTTCAATTATTTAAACTCCTCAGTATAAAAAAACATAAATGGAAAAACATTAATTATATTTGCAAAACCCTAGTTTAAGGCTTAAAAGAATCAATAGTCCTTTATACAAAATGATATTTTTCCAATTATAACGTTATAACAAAATCAAGAGATATTCTCTAACATGTCATAAACAAATATCGTATGCCACATGTTTACTAAGTGTACACTTTATGGTTCATGCCAATTAGTTTTATATTTTGGATGTCATGATAGCTTCTTTATATAAAGAAATAAAACATTTTGATGGTTATTATAATTTATATGGCTTTGTACCATATGGTATGTAGAAGTTAATTTTTTTGGGGGGAAGCGAGTCAAACTCTTAAATTCTATATCACTAGAAACCATGTTTGTTTTTCATAGTGTTACTATCAAGAAGCATTAAACCAGAGTCAAACTCTTAAATTCTATATCGCTAGAAACCATGTTTGTTTTTCATAGTGTTACTATCAAGAAGCATTAAACCACAGTGGATTCGTTTATATCGAATTTTTAAAATTAATCACTATAATCCACCTATGCACCCCACATGTGTATATATTTTTTTTCCCAAGAAAAACACTTGTATTCATATGATAAACACGAACTGCTCTGTTGAGCTTCCACCTTGCTTTGCCTTTAAGGCTTCTTCCTTTACATTTCAGTTTTTGTTACGAAAAAACCTTCCATATTATGGTTGCTCTGATGAGCTTATAACAAAATGTCGCTTCTTAAATTTTCCATGGCTTTTGTGAATTGCAAGTTTGACCTCTCAAGTCATTTTGAAGAAATGGATGATTCATCTATTGCTATGTTCCTCCACTTCGATAACCACAGGTTCGATAGCTAAGGCAAATTTTGATAGAGTATCTTCCTCTGAGTTCATCTCTCTCTATATATGTGAAAATTACATATGTTTGAAATGGGACCTTGACACTTGGATTTCATTTAACTAGTGGTGTAGATGTGGTACTCTAATAATTCTTTGACCATTGGTCCAATCAATTACCAATTTTGACTTGTCGTAGATCTGAAGATTGTGTATTTTCCTATCCTTGGTGATTTTTAGAACTTCCCAAAGAGCTGCTAGTTCGACTTTGCTATTGGAAGCTCACCCGATTGCATATTTTATACATAGTTTCGTGTTTGATGGTAAATTTATGAACCCTCCATCTTCTCCACATGGATCTTTTCCTTGATTGGCTACGTCGAAGTAAGCCCATGGAATATTCTTGTTTATGTCTGGGGCTACAACTACTCTTCTCTTGCTTGTTGAAGGAATGATTTTGTGTTGCTGTAATTTTTCCACTAGAACCACACAAATAACGTCAAGAGTAACCCATTTATTTTGGAATATTGCTATGTTTCGTGCTCCCCATATGCTAAAAAGGAATAGAGTTGGGTAAGCATCATTAAAATGTACCCCATCATCTTGCCACCATTTATGTGTATGTTGTTCAAACGTTGCTTCACTTTGAGCATGTCTACTATTATTGGAGAGTGCCTTTGAGATTGAGTTCCATACAACCCCTACATTAAAACATAAACCCAAAAAGTGAGAGGTATTTTACTCACTTGTTTTACTTACTTAGTGCCATCCACACGATTATAGTGGTTTTCAAGGGACTTTGGATTCCCCATATTTTTCTGCATCAACACCTTTTTTCTCCTTCTTCCAATTCATTCCTTGCAAACTCATAACCTTGTTTTGCTCAGAATACACCATATTTAATGTTCTTGGTCCATATTAGCTTGTCATGTGTTTCTTCATCTAGATGAACAAAACTCGCAACAAGTTTATCACGAACCTATTCCATTCTTTCGCTCCTTCTCCCCCTGGTCCAAGATCTTGAGATGTTTTCCATCCCATTCTCCCTATGTTATGTGGTTGTTGTGTCTTGGCGTAAGATAAAATTGTAACCCTCTAAGCTCTCAATTGTAGGATTACAGGTTCTGACAATATATATTGCTCTCCTTCCCCTACCCATGGGTCCTCTCAAATTCCTACCCTTCTCTTATTTCCTATTCTCCACGTAGAGCAACTTCCAACTAATGGAAACGCCAAAACCAATGTTTTCCGCCCTATTGATCCATTTCTATGGGTTTAAATTGGATTTATGAACCAATACACTAATGTAGATTTAGGATAGTATTTCGAAGTCATAACCATTCCCCACAACATGTCTGGATTATGTGCTAGTCTCCATAAAGGCTTTTCTCCAAGAGCTTTATAGAACAAGGAAGGGTCTTTTACTCACCAACCACAAAGCTCTATTGGGAGTGCAAGGGAAGACCATTTGAGCAAAGGTATTTGTTCAGATTGCTTGATTGGTGTCCACAAGAAAGAGAAGCATTTATTTCTTATCTTCGTTAGCATTCCTTTAGGAATGTATGCTATAGATGCCCAATAAACTAACTACTTTGTAAGACTTCTTTGAAAATTACCGATCTGCCTCCTCTGGATAGGAAGATATTTTTCCATGATGGTTCCCTTCCCAAAACCAAGGACATCATCTACAAAGAGTGTATGTTTGACCTCTTCCAAGTTAGATACCTTGATTCCCTCAATCTTTCTTATTTCGTTGGCATTATGGATTAGACAACTCGATGCTTCTGCTACCAATAAAAATAGGAAGGGAGACAGGGGGCATCCATTTCTTAATCTTCTAGATGGAAAAAAAACTTAATGGGGACCCGTTTATAAACACTGCAAAAGACGTTGACTATATTCTTGTATAAGAAAATTCTCTTCTCTTGTTCACCGTCTCATTTCATGCTATGTGCTTTCGATTTATTGATGTGTGTATCTTCATGATAATGAGAATTTGTTTATCTGAAAATATAGTTTTTAGTGCATGTTATTTGAAAGAGTCACGTGTCTATACATCCCAGCACTGCAATAGAAATTTTAGCAATTTCCATTCTCCATTATTATATATATGTAGTTTGTAACAATATTTTCAAATTTCATTATGTGACTATGTCTCCTCATAACAATCATGTTGAAATCTTAACTAAAGCTCATCGAATGTCTGCATGGCCTCTCCCAAGTGCAAGGGCACTTTTAGATCAAATGTTGCGTAATGGATTCTACGATTTGCGACCTTCAATATATTGTTTCTTTGGAGGAGACCATTCATTTGCACCATAAAGATTGAAGCCATGATTGTAGTAGAATTTGCAACCTGGTTGTACTGCAATTATCATCATAACTATTATTCAGCTACCCCAATTACCCCGTCATTTTTTTTCTTGGGTTTCTAGTCATTTGGTTGGTTAGTAACCTATCGGCGTCTGTTTGGTTGGCAGCACGGGGTCTTCACTTAGTGAAACCATGCCATAGCACGTTTGTTCGTGTCATATGAAACAATACCCCTATTTTGAAAAAATATTGGAAAATACCTCCCAAAATCATTTTTTTTAACCCCCTCCCAATATGCCTAGATGATTTTAAAAAACCCCTATTTTCCCTATATATTGCATGTATCCATTTTTTCATTTACATTTTTTAAACCCCTTTATATTTCTACCTAAGGAAGAAAAAAAACTAAACACAAGAAAGGGCCAGATTACTGGAGACAAACCTTGATGTTTGTATAGATTGTGAAATTACTACAATAAAGCAAATCTTGTTGGGAACATATATAAGACGACAACAAGAACATATAGAAAATAATCATGTATGTCTCAATATTCTAGGAGTAACCCAAGGGTTAGCTCTTTCGGCTGAACAATCTGTCAAAGGCATGTTGCCAATGAGGAGGGCCTAGGTCACAGGTCCAAATCCAATCTAATCCCTCAGGTTACCATCCACATGGTTGACAACATCTTCCATTTAGATATTTTGGGGAAGAGAGTGGAATCCCATGAAGTGTTCTTTAAAAAACATAAATTTGGTAAAGAAAAATCTAAAGGTTTTTTGAGTTAAGGTGTTTGATTTGAATGTTCATAGAAAAATTGTTAAACACAAAGCCAATTCCTAATATCTGTTCCATCAATATTTAATTTTAATGATGTATAACTGAAACCCTGAATTTAGTTCTTGATATTAAAGGCTTCTACTTACCACATTTTTTCATGTCAAGCATGATTGCATCACTCATTTTAGCTCCTCAATATCGAAGTGTTATTGTCCTGCACTCCAATCATTATCATACACTAGCTTCTCAAACTACACAATGTTTAGATTCAAAGTCAATAAATTATCATTATCATGTCAAGGAAACGGTTGGTGCTAATCTATCGTGATGGCTAATAAGAAAACTTGAGCAAGTAAAATGAACACTTCCCAACTTGATGGTCTACATTTGGGAATCAGGCAAACCCAATCATCTACATTTTTTTTTCTTTTAAAGGAAAAAGTACTAGCCTTTGTTATTCATAGAATCAAAAGACATCGTTTACATAATTCTGAATTAACAACAGAATACAAATATTAAACAATCAGCAATATACTATGATCATGCCAACCATATCCAGCCTAAAACTGAGAAACAAAGAAAGTCTGATCATTGCAAACTTTTGTCATCATCCCTGATAAATCAGGTTAGAAAATAGAGTGAACCGGAGGTGATCTCAAGCAAATATTCCTAAGCAGAGCTAGCTGACAGAAAGTCTCAATCATGACAAAAAGAGAAAATACAATCAATGCCGATATATCAGGGCAAACAACATCTAAAAGAGCACAAAAAGATCCTATGCTATTACCAAACCATCCAATGTTTCAGTGAATTTTCCATATCCCATATCCAACTTCAGAGCTGATTTAGAGAGACCGTCTTCCAGCGAGTTGTGCTCCCATTATATGTGCTTGAAAATCACCAAAGGGACATGATGAAGCATATCTCTAATATCTTCGCACCAGTGCCTCATTTATCAACGGCAGAAAGTCTGTTGATCCATGAGATAACAACCAAAGAGTCACCAAGTATCAAGTGAATGGGAAATCCCATAATTAAGCTGACTCTTAGAGCAGCCCATAGAGCTAATAACTCAGCTCTGGTATTCTTACTACAACCACAGCCCATACAGAAACTATAAAAATGGTTATCATTCAGATAAATCACAAAACCTGCACCTCCCACGTTATTTGCAGCAGCCCCATCATCTACATTACCATACTATGGCTTCCTTGAATACAAGATGTCTACATTCAAAGTCAAGAACTTACACTTGATATATCTATATGCAGCGGTTGGTGCTCGTCTACAATGACCCCGAAGAAAAGATGAATAACTATAATGAAAATCCCTTTACATCTTCCATGTGCCTTCTACCAAGAAAGATTGTGGCTGCATAGTCTCCTTTTTAAACCCTTATCATATGAAAATACCCAACCAATTATATAGGGGGAAGTTGCCCTAGCATGGCAGGATGCTCTACAAATGGTGCAAAGCACAAATTAAGACAATGGGAACACATCCAATGAAGCTCATTTTCTCAAAAAATTCTAAACAAAGTGATTGAAAACAAACAACAAGGTTTCGCGCATCAAGTGATCACAAATTAAAGTGTTTGAATATAACATGCTACCATGCAAGCTATAACTTTGTATCTAATCAAAATCTTCCCCTAGTAGCATATGCCTCATTTAGATAAAATGCTACAGCACATGATAAAGCCTTACAAAAGTAATATCTACTCCTAAATGCCCTGGAGGCTGGTATTCATACAATTCAAGAACCTATTAATTGTAGGTTAAAAAAATAAAATGACAAAGAAGAAGAGTAAAGCAAAGCAATCCCTACTCTGTTATACCCAAAATTGCCAGTTTAACTCAACCCGAATCCAAAACCAGGTCAAATATAACCAGAACAAGGCAGCATTGGCTTGCTACACTAGACTTAAGTCAAAACTTGTGAAACTTGACAATATATGCAAACATGACAAGCTGTAACCAGGTCCACTCACCCGCATGCCTATGTAAACCAAGAAATATCCAATCTTACCCATTTTTTGCACATCTTGCAGAAAATTTTTAGACCTTTATGTAGCATCAATGGCATAGATTTTGCGTTCATCTTCTAAGCATATTATCTATAGGTTAGGGAATAGAAATTGTACTCATTTTCTAACCAATATTCAAGCATATGGGCACAGATTTCCACCGGAGATTTTTCATAATACAATTTTCTATATATTGTGCTCAGTTTCTACACAAATTTTTGATACCTTGGGCACAGATTTTCACCAATATTGTAGATACGTTGTTTATAATGCAATTATGTTCTACCATACACCTATAGAGTGTTCATTTTCTGAGTAAACTTTCTGGCACCACTGAACCAGGAAAGAGACAAAGATCAATAAAGTCCATGATGAAAGCAGTCACACTAGAGGAAGTTGAACATAGAATACTTGTTTGAGTATGGGCATGCAAATTATAAAAGTAGCTTTAGAGTCCATTAGAGTGTCAAGTCAAGTTGTGCCATGGACACAGTGCACATGGTAGGGTTAACTTTAGAGTCCATTAGTGTGACAAGTTCAGCTGTGCAAATTACTTAGGTGCAAGTGCAACAAGAATTCAAGTGCATCTAATGGCATGGCATACTATAGTGGGGTGGATAGACTACTCAGCTTATGGTTTCAAGTGGAAGTTCAATGATCATACCAGATCGTCATACAAATAGACCAGATGTGAAACACTTCGTATTTCCTGAAACTATATTGTTTATACCTAGATTTAAAATTGCAATGGGCTTCATCAGTTCATGGTGTTAGTCATAGTCGGTTGATAGACGGATAGCTATGTTGCAAAGCTTCATAATGTTCGTATCATTATTGCACAAACTTCTTAGTTAAATGAAATTCCAGTACTATATTTTTGCCCAAATATTTGTGTCAATCATGTGTGCTCCTATATGTAATTATTTCTGATTATCTAATTTAGCTTCATAAATTGTCTTGCCTAATTAGTTCATTGTGCCTAATTACCCCGTGGTAAGCATACCATTTCCATATGTTACGATTTATGTCAAGGTTGGTCTTTGTAATGGCACATGTTGCTTCCTAGTTTTATATTGGACAAGCATCTCACTCTCAGTTGGTTCAGAGTCAAGATTTTGCACAGCAATGTCATCCTTCTTGTCCTTGCGTTTTCACATATTCATCCATCATTGATGCATTTTGCAATCAAGGTAATGTGGAAGCTGCTGCGGTGCTGCAGGGCCAGATGGTGAAGAAGGGTCTGGCATTCGATGTTGTGACCTAAGGCTTTGGCATTCTAGGAAGAACTGCAAATACGTGGTGTTATGCCCAACATTTCTAATTACAATTCAGTTATCAATGCCTTTTGCAAGAAAGGTAGGATATCGGTTGCAAGCAACCTCCTTAAAGATGCCTTGGACAAAGGTTTAATTCCAGATGTGATTACCTATAGGGCTTTGATTACAGAACATTCTGAGGAAGGAAATATACAGGAGGCCTCTGAACTTCTTGATAACATGATAGGTTGTGGAATTGTGCCACACGACTCTCTCTATAACACTGTCATCGACAGACTTTGCAATCAATGGAAATTTGATACTGGTATGAAACTTTACAATGAAATAGAAAGGAAAGGCATGCTCCCAAGTATTAGCAGTTACATGTCACTTATCAGAGTACTCTTAAAAAATTGTAGAAAGGAGGAGTTTAACGAGATTCTGAACAACACCTATGTAAAATAATTGGCTTCTGATGTCAGAACTTGCAATATGCCGATTGATTGTTTATGCATGGAAGATGTAGATTTTGTCATGAATTTGTATGATATAATGGAGCTGAAAGGTGTTGCACCTAATGCTTCTACATACAATGCTATCATTGGTGGACTTTGCAAAGTAGGAAAGGTAGATATGGCATTGAAGATGCATTTGAGAATGCAGAAAATGGGTTTTCTTCCTGTTATTGAAAGCTTCAGCACCCTTATGAATGGTCTTTTCAAGAAGGGCAGTTTGGAAGAGGATAATAATCTTTTTAAACTAATGGTAGAGAAAGGTTTAGTTCCTAATGTTCATATTTACAGTAAGATGATAATTTCAAACTATGAAAGAGGATGCATAAAGGGAGCCTTAAAACTGCATTATGAAATGCAAGATAAGGGGTTATTACTAGTGCTGGAAACTTATCACTCGCTTATTTATAGACTTTGCAAAGAAAGGGACATAGATGGAGCTCTAACGATTTACAATGAAATGGAGGCCAAATCTATGTTCCCATCCCTTCATCCCCCCACCACCCCATCCTAGAAACTCAATGCAACATAGGGTAAAAGGCAGAAGTAAGAAAGCTACTTCAAAATGGTAGTGTAAGGACTCTACATTACATATAATACATGTTCAGGGTCGTGGGTTGTGCCTTGCAAATATGATATATCTATTGATGGAATGTCAATTACTTGAAAAGTAAGGGTAGATATTTTTCTCAATCAGAACAAAAATATAATGTTACATATTCTTTACCATCAATGCATGCAATCACTAGTTGTGATTTGACCAAATCCTTTGCATCCGCACCAACTAGCAGCTTGAGAGCCTTGTAATGTGCAATGTGAGGGAACTTTTCAATTACCTGAATAGTAATCAAAAGTTCTAATTAAGCATGTTGAGAGATCATGCAATTAATGGTTGTAAACGCACTAAAGACAATACTTCGAACAGAATACAAAACAAGATAATACATCATAGTGAATAAATAAGTGTAAGGGGGTTCACCTTTGTAGGAAGTCTTCCTTGCTCCTCTTCAAGTTGAATTACAAAATCTTCCCCTGTAAATACGGGAATGGTACTTTATCAGAAAACTAGCAAAAGTGAATAAAAATAGATCTATACCTGTATCAACAAAGGGCCTTGAGGCTTCCATCCCCCCTTCACCACCTTTAAGATTGGAATATGGACATTGAGGCAATATCAAGAAGTCACAAAACCTTCCCCACATGAGCAATAGATTCTATTGACTCACTATCATCTTAGACGTCAGAGCTTTTTAACTCAATTGTTTAAAAAATGATGCTGTTGGAGAAAGTACAGTATTTTTAAACAACTTACATTCTAGCAATTATGCCATGAGTAAAATTCATATATTGTTGTCCTGAAAGGGGGTTTGATTACAATGTTCCCCTTTTACTAAGGTTTCCTCAAGGGAGGGATCAAGTTTAGCATCCTACACCCCTTCCCAATAAAGGAGCTTCTCCATAAGCTTTTGAGATTGAGTGTTGTGTTATGTAGCCAGCCAATGATCTCTTTGACTAAAATTTCTAGGGAGGCAACTATGATGTCCATCCATAGGGCCTTGATTTCAGACAAGTAGTCCCAAGCATGAAAAAGGGATGCTAGAGTGTTATAACAATGCAATGAATGCCTCACAATAAGTCTTTTGAGACAAGCCACCAACAAGTGTATTGTCAGGTCCACTTAAAAATGGTTAATGAGAGTGGTACCATGGCAATCAGATCTACACAAGGAATCTTTTGAGATAGGTCTCTTGCAAGGGTGTTGGCATGACCCAAAAATCTTTAGTCCTATAGGAATAATGCTCCTAGTTGAGCAATATTGCACTAATGGAACCCCCAAATTATTGATAGTTTATTTTACGTAAGAATCTTGTGGCATGTGTTGCAAAGGCTAGGGTTTGCAAAGTCTAAGGACAAGAGTGTCAAGTGTTATAGATCTCTAATATATGTGCAGGTTTCCACTATAATACTTCACCCAATCCCTTGAGGTACTCATTAAGAAGGCTAGTCTATACCCTTAACCATACTACCCAATTCCCAAGTAATAGAGAGTGATCTCCCCAATGTTAATCTCACTGTACTACAGAAAAATATGGTCGAAAGGTAGGTTGGCCTTGCACATGGTTTAGGAACCAACCAACTACAGATTTGTTTGTCAAATAACAGATCTTCATGTTATTTAAAGATGTCAAAACACATATCTAGCCTCTAAAATTTCTAAAATCAAACACATGTTAGCGAAGGAAAGAGCTCTAATATCACTTGTAATGTACGTAATCAACATAAATCGTAGAGCACGATCATTCAAAGAAATTAAATGTAGAAAAGAAAATACAAGAGCCAAAAGGATTAAACCTACAAAATATATCCCTTATATTAAATATCTCCAAAATAGTGAACCTCCTATATAAGCTTCTTCAAGGGGAAAACCTCCTATGAGAGCTCGAATTACAATGCCCATGAAACCTGTGAATATCCCTACTACAAACAAGGGTTGTGATAGGAAACATTCAATCTTTCTTGATCTTGCTATAGTTAATAGGATAATGTCTGATCCAATGAAGCCAGAGCTATAATGTTTTATCAAGGAGGGCAGAAGCTATAACAAAATGAGTTTACAAATCAAGGTATAGGATAACACTGAAAGCAACTTGACAATGCAACACATGGAATACATTAACTCGAAGAGGATTCCTTGAAGCATTGTACATTACCTCATCTTGGTACAATATTATGAATTGTCGAAAATAGATTCAATGATCAAGAGAACAATTGAATTAACATAAACCTTAGAAACCTTATGAATTGTCCGTAATTCTCCTGTCCAACACAAGATAATTAAGAAATTCAGTATTAGATTTACAGAAAGAAAAATACAGGTCGTAGAGGAAGTTGAAATATTGGGACTGGAGTAATGGCATTGGATAATCATGGAGAAAGTTGAAATATTGGGACTCAAGGGAAATGGCATTGGAAAATCCAAGGCTTAGGTGATAGCATGACAAACCAATACAGATGGATGTGGATGTAAATGTCATTGTTTAAATGCAAATGGCATTGATCACATTCGTAGATCTATTTTTAATTTATTACTATGGTAGCAAAAACGGCCATATAGTGACAATTGAGGTCTATTCCTAGCCACCTAAGAACGGCCATTTAACTTTTTATGAATCACAAGTAAAAATTTTAGTGCATCCCATTAAATAATAGGTTCAGAAATTGGAGTAAATTGAGATATTATAACACCATTGAGAAAAATTCCTCTAAAGGTGGTTGCACTAGTTATTAAAAAATTTATTTGTGCTTTTGGCCTGCCATTAGGAGGCCATCAAGCTGTCTCACATACTTTAATTACAATTGGATTGATTGACATATATTAGAACATGCTCTCCAAAATGTAGTTACTTGATGTGCACTATGTTCTCTTGTTCAGTACTCCATACTCAATGACCGGAGATTTACCAAAACAATTAATATATTGAGCATAACAATCTAGACATTACAACTTGAAGCACCCACTTCAACTGTCGTTCATTGAAGAATAGGAAGGCTGTAATGAACCAAATTGTAGATTACCAGGAATGTAGGTACACCATGTGCAAAAACATGAAGTAACTGGGATTGTTTAATGGATTGAAACAAGGAAATGTCACATCCACAAATGACTGTCGTTTGTGCAGTGAAGAACTTCCCTATCTGCATGTAATTTGCTTGAGCATCCACTGCTAGATGTCAGTAGAAATTGGCTTCTAAAATCCTTAAATAGCAAAGAAAGATAGTATCGAAGTGATTTTTTCCTACAACAACTTTGAAGAATAAAAGGGAACAGAAAATCAAGCAGCAGGAGGAAAAATCCAAAGGAGAGAAGATCGATGGGGAAATCGAACAAAGATTTCTCATTAAAGAATGGACTTTTCTTGGAAAAATATCGATGTCCTCTGAAGATGGAACTCTAGAAATCAGATATGTTGAGAAAAAAGGAAACACCAAAGTCTATAAAGGATTTGCCTATGCCACAACAAGATTTTTCATCCAAGACTGCTGACTTGGTCTTTGCATTTATGCCCCTTTGCTCACTAAAACAACTTCAACAACAAAGTCAGCACCAAAATCTCGATTCCGTAGTCTAGACTCAAGCTCTCATAACTTACTAAAACAACTTCAATAACAAAGTCAGTACCAAAATCTCGATTCCTTCCTCTAGAATCAAGCTCTCATATAAATCATTTTAGTAAGTGCCCAAATCAAACATTTGTTATTAAGACTCATTGAATTTATGGAATACTTCAGAGATTATGAAAAAGACAAACTTACTTTAAGAAAACTTCAAGAAACAATTCTTAGGTACTGACAATTATAAACATGAACTATGGATGTGAAATATACATAACTGTCATACTTGGTTGGCCTTGTAAATGAATTTGATGAAAGAGACTGAAATCAAGGTTTTCGAAAGAGAATGAAATCAAATATCAGTCCAATTAAAAATATACTGCATGTGCATGCCCACAAATACAACACTTCTTTGTGGACAAAAGATTTACCTCATCACACAATGAAAGAAAGGATAACAATACTTGTTTAGTTCATGATCCAAGCGAGCATTCATCACCTTTAAGCTCTTTACACTATTCCCAGTTACTGCATATGAAGCATTTGGATTGCCACTTGGCTGGGAAGATTCTGCTATGGTCTTGAGACGAGCAAGTTCCTGCTCTAGTCTTTCGATATCATCCTTATGTCGTTGAAAATTCATTTATGTTTTCCTATGCAATGCCTCCTCCCTTCGTCTCGCAGAAGCTTCAGCTGCATCCTTTGCACTTCTTTCTTCCTCGGCTTGTGCAATTGCCACTTCTTTAGCTTTCTCTTCCTGCTTCCATTTTTCCTCTACATCACTCATTAAGCCACAAGTTACATTCTGTTCATACCAATATATGCAACATATGTGCCACTGTTGTCCAATTAGCCATGCTCAACAAGAAGAAAACACTAAACAGTTCAATGTGATATGATGCAATATTAATTTACTGCAAATTTTTCAAATTCTTTAACAGAGTTTGGTGATATGCTAGACACACGAAACAAAATTTTCAACATTCTCACACCATGCTCTGGATGTGTTAAACCAAAAGATGAAAAAATATTCAAGATGTTGGAATGGTCAACAAAAATCTTGAGATTTGAAACATTTAGATGTGCTCTCACCTCCATTTCTTTCTGCAAATCCCGTATGAGAGACAATTCTTATTGTAGTTGAGCAATCTGCTGCTTTTCTTCACAAATTTCATCCTGGAGCCTGGACTCCTGTTTCTCCAAATCATGAACCCTCTTTAGACACTTTTTCTCCCTCTTTGCAATCTCTTGACATGTTGCAACAGATTCTGCTGCACTCAATTTGGATGCTTCCATCTCTACCCTCACCTCTGGATTCTCAGTTTCAAGCCTTCTTACAGCTGAATTGGCTCGATCAACATCTCCACTTGCTTTCCATAAATCATTCTCCATTTTAGAAAGCCTTTTCATTGTGTTGTCTTCCCGAGCTTGTTTATCCTTTTTCAAGCGCAAAGTCTCATCTCTCTCCATCCTCAATGTTTTCAACTCAACGAAATGTTTGCTCAATTTTCTAGCTGCTTGCATAGCTTTCTGATGAGCCCATTCAATCCGCTCTTTAAGTTGCATTTCTAAATCTCTTATTTGATGCATAAGTTTCAACATCATTTCATTCCATTGATGAATGCCATCATACTTCTCTGTAATACTCATGTGCTCCAAACTTCCTAGAATGGCTCCTACAATATCTTGACAATTTCCAATCTCTCCTCTATATTGATTTTTTCCTACATCCATGGTAGAAGCTATCCCCAAAGACAGTTCTGTACCTGCAGTGCCTGCACTAGTTGCATGAGATGCATTTTCGGCGTGAATAAGGTCTCCTATTAATACCCGATTCTTCTCAGAGAAATTCCCTGATCCACTTTGTATGTTTTGCACTCCACTTGTTGGAACCAAAGATTCACTATTGTTGTCAGCTGATCGTGAACATGAATCTGATTTGGATTTTCGATCAGACAGAAACTGGGCAGAGAACAATGCAACTGCATTCTTCTTCAACAGAGTTCGTTTCATAGAAGGAGAGAGATGAGAACTTGGGTTAAAGTGAGTTGTGGTGGTGGAAGGTGCATGTGATGTCCTAGCATCAAAAGTGAAACCTTTTTGAGCTAAAGATGATGTATCAACAGCAGCTATACCATCTTGTGCCAAATTCAGACCAGAGGTTTTCTTTGTTTCAGCACACATCCTACAAGGCTCTGAAGTTGTAGTTACAGGCACAAAACTAGAAGATGAACAAGACGGTCTGATTGGTGATGGCATAGAAATCACTGTTGAAGGAGATGATCCATTCCCATTGGGTTTACTCATCATTTTTTCATTTCCATGTGGTAATACAGGTATTTCTAATGTGCTTGCTCGACCAACATTAAGATCACTCATAAGGAGGAACCACATAGCATCCCCTTTGCTCAATTGTGGTCACACCTGGCGAAGCAAGCACACCAGTCCTGTCAACACATATTGTTCTAGCTGTTTTAGCTCTCCAAAGGAAATATCAGATTCATCAAAGCAGTCACTGCAACTGCTATTCAAATAGGCCAATGAATTGTTAACAATGTTGGAAAGCACATCACTACTCCCATAGCAGTGACCATTTCACAACATACCCTTGAGAGCTTCCTCTGCAGTGTACTCGAGAGTTGTGATTTTACATACTGCTTCCTTGTAGACATACTCAAGATTCTTTAATAAACGGTCCTCTAATTGATCTTCTATGCAATAACCCCAATCCACCTCTTTAGGTTGTTCCTCGGAATCCTTCTCCCTTTCTTTTGGTTTTTCTCGAGCAAACCCACCACCACCCTCTAGCAATCTTATAGGTTTAGAAGCAACAGAAGAAGGTTCTACAACTACACCATTTCTTCTATCATCGCATAGGTTCTCTTCAATTTTAACAGGCATAGCAGGAGGAATTGAACGAAGCCTTCTCTTATTTCTTATAGATTTGTCTCTTGTTGTGCAGCCCATTTTACACTGCACAAAAATGTTTGCTGGTATGTGGCCTGTCTTCTAAATGAATCGAGGGAGAAAAAAAAAGAATCAAACCCCAATTCTAGAAAACCCCAATTCAACACTTGTATAATAAAACCTCTTTGCAGTCTTTTCTGCTCAGTCAGAAATCCTAATATCTCAACAATAAATACTTAACCGCATAGTTTGATTCACAACTGCAGTCTTCAATATTCAATCAAACCATCAAAACCTGGCCAATGCAGAGGATACCCACAATAATCTATTAAAAAACTGGCAACGTTATCTACCTCATTACCAGTATGATTATGATTCAATTGAAAACGATCCCAAAACATTGGCAGATTGAAAAAAAAATGAAAAAATATCATTAGGAAAAGCAAGAAGATTATAGGCAGATTCAGCCACAGACTTACACAAGAAAGATAACAAAAAACTAGATTATATTCAGCAATACAATTCAATTAAAAATCATATTCATGTATCCCAAAACTACCTATAAATTGAATCATTTGCCTGTATATTTCAGCTCAGCTGGGCGATCCTATTTCATCAATTCGAGTCTGCGTAGAAATATTGTCCCCAATCAGAAACCTTTGAGTGGATACAGAATGACCTGTGGCTGTGGTTCCTTCATAAACCTCCCCAACCCTTTCTTCTTTATCCACCTTGCACTTCTATACGCTATCAAAGAGCCCCAAACTGCTATGCTCCAGTCGATGAACCAGTTTAAGCTCCAGTACCAGAACTAGTTTTTGCACCAGTAATAGTAATAGCTTCCCTTTGCTCTGTTTTAATACCACCATTGGTAGCTTCGGTAGTAGATCTTAGATAATATAATACCATAGTTAGAGCAGCCAAGCCAGAGAGCCCGCCATCTACTACATACTACCACACTGAGACACTAGCTATTACTACCTACCATAGATAGCCAGCACCACCGGCATCACCAGTATAGGTAGGATTTGATTAGCAACACTGAAAACCCTATGCAGCATAAGCAGGATGCACGCAGGCATGGAGCTCTGGTGAAGGGCGTGGGCAGAAAACCACAGGAAAACCTATGCAGCATACGCAGAGGTGTAGCAGGCTTGGAGGACTGGTGAAGGGCGTGGGCAGGATTGTGGAATAAAATATCCCTGAACATATTAGATATTTATATAGTTAAAAAAAACCCTTTTTACCCCTAATATACCACCAATATATTAACTTTTAATTTTTTAATTTTAACCACCCCAATATGAACGAACGTGATATCATATTGGTCCCTAGGTGACGCCCTCGTGGTTGGTAGCTTGTTGGCATCGGTTTGGTTCTCATCTATTTCAGCTGCTCACCATCCATTCGTCGACTAGTTCTTAGTTGGTATTTTGGCTATTTCCACCATTGTTCTTTTGTCGACCATCAACCATCTTCCTGGTCAGAAATTTTGACTACTTTTGTTGAACCGCATCCTTTTTACCACTATACCTCTCCTCCCGTCAATTGTATTTCCTATTTATTGGAGGTGATTGAATGTCATCTAAGCACTTTAGTTTTCTATCTTCGACTATTTTGATTGAGCCTTGATTCCCTTGCATCACTCTAGATCCACTTTTTACTCTTTTTTTTTTTAAATTCCCCCTCCCTTTTTCTCTTACCCCTTTGGTCACATGGGGATTACAACTCCAATGCATTTTCTGTGATTTTCATTAATCCTTTCTCTACAAATATAATTTTAATATACAATGATATCAATTTTAGCAACCTCTTAGACCTTCCTCAAAATTACTTAAGTTCTATGTGCTAACAGTGGTGATATATTCAATAGAAAAATACATTATGTAACCATGTTTTACTCTTGAAAAACAATTGTCTAGTACTCACATCCACTTATTGTCCAATGTTTTGAGAGTTTAAATAGTTCTTGATTATAGATGATCAACACTTAGTATTGATGGGCCTATTCTTCCACCTTGCTAGATATACATTCAAATTCTACATTTACTTCTGTGAAAATTTGATTTCGATGACTATAACAAATCAATTACTATGTGTGTAAGAAATTTACATAACCTTTATGAACAACGAAGGAATTACTTGCACCTTTTTGGTTTTTAACCCACCAACAATGTAATAGCATACCTTTGCCCTGCTATTTCGTTACCTTTAGTCACCTCCTTCCATCTTTGTCGGCCTGCTCAGATAACTTAATTCCTCGTTCATCATCGCCATGCATCCAAAAACAAATTCATTGGATTAGTTAGGTTTTTGCATCTTCCTACTTTCTAATTTCATGCTGAGCCCAAATAGGCCCGAGTGTTGTCACTCTGGATTTGATACCATTTGTAACATCGCCAAGTTAGTAAAAAAAAAAAAATTTCCTTATCGAAGGATAACTTGGACTTTCGATACAACCACGCAAGCTAATTCTACCTTCAAAGCATTTCCTCTAGAGTGTTGTTTATCTGGATATACCTACAGCTTTGTTAATTATTCATAACCCACACATTTTATAAGAAATTCATAATCTGTGGCAGTGTCTTTTATTCATTATGATATTTCTAACAGTCCTTTAGATTATAGTTTCCAATGAAGGCTTCACTTGCATTTGCACCTACCAAGACCAATCTAAATAATAAGTAAACCTTGTGATCTAAAATGCATTCAAGTCATACATGAATATGTTCAATCTCAATAAAAACTACTTATAGGAATCTTGTAACATACCCATATTGGTAATTAAATAGACCATTTGGAATATGATGAGACACATATTTCTATAGACTATGATCACATATCGGATCTCATACAAGCATGTACAAAAAAGTAAATTAGTAGTACCTAAATCACTACAAGCCTTTACATTGAAAGAAATTTAATTTATGTTACATGAAAGACCTTATTTAAAAAATGTATTGTTAACTCGACCTATTTCCTTTCACAGGTCAGATATATGAAGTGGTTTCCCCAAAACGTAATGAATGGGGTTCTCACTATTGCCCCAAAACTCACCAAGTGTCCCTAGACGACATTTTTATGCAACATTGAAATCAACAAAATTCTAAAACATGAGGTCGGATCGACGAACCGTCAAATCTCTTGGTCTCTTGGCATGCGGATTGCCTCTAGGTGGCCCTCTCCCTCGTGTTTTCATGGCCAAATGAATTCATTGTGCATTGATTTTGTAAACTAGGGTTTTGCTTAGTTTCCTTTCCAGTATAGAGTTGCAAGATCCAACAACATGCAATTTTGTTGCTCCATTTGGTTTTTGCTCCCAGACCGAAAGTCACCAAGTGTGCATTCAAACAACATTTTCATGTGACTTTCAACTCGACATAGCTCAGAAACCTGAGGTCATATTGATGAACCATTGAATCCCTTGGTATGTTGGCATGTGATTAACTCTAGGTGGTCCTCTTCCTTATGTTTTCATGGCCCAGTGACTTCATTATGCATTGATTTTGGGTGAAAACGTGAAGTTGGGTAACACTTCTATGAGAATCAGGTGCCCAAACAACATAGTGGATGTTATTTAGCCGAATAATTATATTTATTCGACTGAATAATTATAGTTATTTGGCTAAATAACGAATCCTTTATTCAGCCGAATAACCTTTAATGGTGAACTGTTTAATTTGACAGAATGTATAGTCGACCAGTAATTTTTACAGTCGTTTCAATACTTATTTGAATGAACAATTTTAAGGGCAAATAAATATTCGGCCGAATAATTGTTCGGTCGAATAATTATTAGGCCAAATAATTGTTTGGTTGAATGATTATTCGGCCGAACAATTATTTTGCATAAAATGTCAGCTCTAGGCCCATTTTCATTTTTTTCGCCCGCAGTCATTTGTCCTCATCCTGTCATGTTTCTCTTGCCACCCAATTTGTTGGTTTTTTCTCATCATCCCCGTCCATGTCACCGTTCCTCCTGACGTGTACATCTGCCATTCTGGCACCTCGCTACTTGTCTATTTTTCTCTTGACGTGGAGGTATGTTTGCGTAGGTCGCTTTGTGATGGTCTATTTAGCGTGGAGGCCAAACACTGTCTAGTTTCCTCACGGTGTGCAGGTCTATTCATGGAGGTCGCTTCGTGATGGTCTGTTTGGCATGGAGGTCTATTTCGCATGAGGTTTGTTCGTGGAGGTCACTTCATGGGGGTGTTTGTGGTCTTTTCTTGGAGGGTTTATTTGTGGTATGGTCTTTCTATGCTGCCCCTTGTGAGGTAAATGTTTATGCAATTGCTTTTATAATCTGAAACATTGAATATGTGATTTATCTCTTGTTGTAGTCAATGGCTTATATTCGTTTTTCGTCATAGTATTGCAGAGTTAAAGTTTGCATATGTTAATTAGTAGTGTATAATTCTTATAGTTTTAATTTTAGTTAATACTTATATGACGAAGGTAGTCGTCGATGAACTTTGTCCATGTTAACAGAGTTGATGAACTCTGTCCATTTGGACAGAGTTCAGAAGACTTTAATCTAAAATTGATTAAACCAGTTCAAAAATCCCTGCCCTTAAGGCTGTTGTCGTCTTTATTAAAGTTTTAAAAATGTATTTTATATGGTAATCTGCCAAATTAACAAGATGAAAATGGAATTACCTGTCCCCAATGTAATATTATGGAATCTCTCTAGGCCTCTTGGTGTGATTATTTAATTCATATGGTTGATTATGAATAGATGCTTTAAACCTGGTCGATCACTGGGGAGATAGGTGGACAGAGTTGAAATCTGTCCAAATTGACAGAGTTGATGAACTCTGTCCAAATGTGGATAGAGTTGATCAACTCTGTCCATGTGGACATAGTTGATCAACACTCAGATTGACAGTTCATGAACTCTGTCAGATGGACAGAGTTGATGAGCTCTGTCCAAATGGGCAAATTTGATGAGCTCTGTGGACATGTGGATAGAGTTCATCAACTTTGTCCAAATAGACAAAACAACGGATTATACATAGCAAAACATAGTTCATGCATAGTTCATCAACTCTTTCCCTGATAACTTTACTTAGAATAACATATTTTAGTAGGTTTTGAATAAATCATAAAAAAAAGACATTATTACACATAAAACCTCAAATTTTTTGATTATTGATCTATTTGATCTTATGTATTTTTAATCTTAATCATAAAATAAACATATAACTTGTATAATGCTTATTAGTTACAGTTTATACTTATTATTATATTAAGATATTGTGCATATTTTTTTAATTTTAATCTAAGTTCATAGGTATAATAAGGAAGATATTTGTATTAATTTTGTCCATGGACAGAGTTGATGAACTTTGTTCACATGGAGTGATGAACTTAACTCTGTCCATGTGGATAGAGTTGATGAACTCTATCCATGTGTACAGATATTATGAACCCTATCCATGTGGATAGAGTTGAGGAACTCTGTCCATGCAGAGTTCATCAACTCTGACTTTGATCAGTTTACTTAGCATAAGGGATATTTTTTATGATTTTATGGAATAATGAAAATATTTGTAGTTGACATAAAGAAATGTAGCTTTAATTTCATATTTGATGATATTGGTTCCATTAATTTTAAAAATCTAAAATACATAAAAAACACCGAGATTGCTACATTAATTTCTCATACATCCAACAATAGTGTAGCTATTTTCATTTTAAGAACTATTAGATAATATTAGGGACATTTAGATCTTTATTAAAAAGATAGTTTTAAAAATCTAAAACACATAAAAAACATAGAGATTGCTACATTAATTTCTCATACATCCAACAATAGTGTAGCTATTTTATTAAGAACTATTAGATAATATGAGGGACGTCTAGGCAATAAAAACTTAGTTTTTATAGTAGCTAGTTCTCTGAAGTTGAGGCATCAACATGCAAAATTTGAATATGTAATCAGTTGATATATTAGATAATATTAAGGACATATAGGTCTTTATTAAAAACTTAGTTTTCTAGTGGTTAGGTCTTTGAAGATGAGGAATTAACATGTAGAATTTGAATGTGATATGAGTTGATTTGCGTAATCTTGTAGATATCATATCAAATGGAAATAGATAATAAATTAGCTATAATAATTTAAAGAAATATTATATAATATTAGGGATATCTAGGTCCTTATTTGATTATATACATGTACATTGAGCTCACATGTTCATGATTGATTTTTTGGATTGTATACATACATACATTGATCTTAGACATTGTTTTTTGGATTATATACATGTATATGTAAATGTTAGAAATGTTGGGGAGTTTTGATAGGCGCAATCCAATTTGTTAAGAATGAATATATGAGGATTGTTAATGTTAAGAATGAATATGGGGAATGTTAACGTTAAGAATGAAAGCAATCCAATTTGTTAAGAACAAATATATGAGGAATGTTAATGTTAAGAATGAACATGAAAAATGTTAGGAGTGAATGTGAGAATGAGGAATGTTAATGTTAGAAATGAATGTTAGGAAATGCTAGGAATGTTAGGAAGTTTTGATAGGTGAAAATATATGAATGTTGAGAATGTTAGGAATGTTAGGAATGAATGTTTAGAAAGGAACTAGGAAGTTTTGATAGGTGCAAATATACATGAATGTTAAGAAAGGAACTAGGAAGTTTTGATAGGGGAAAATATATGAATGTTAGGAATGAATGTTAATAATGAATGTTAGGAAATTATAGGAAGTTTAGATAGGTGCAATTATATGAATGTATGTATTAGTAAATTTATGTATGTTTGTATATGTAACATATTTTTAGTGTTGAAAAGTTGAGAATTTTAGGAATGTTACAAATGTTACGAAGTTTTGATAGATGCAATCTAATGTTAAGAATCAATGTGGGAAATGTTAGAAATGAATGTTAGGAAGTTTTGATAGGAATATTTTTTATTACTAAAGTAAAATTAGCAACTTGATTTTGAATTCTAATAAATTATAGCTCAATCCATAAATTTTCTAAGGTAACATTAGCAACTTGATTTTGAATTCTAATATTTTTTATTACTAAGTTAATATTAGCAACTTGCTTCTGAATTTTAATAAATTAAAGTTCAATGACTTCTAAGGTAACATTAAAATGACTTCTAATAAAGTAACATACTAAATGACTAAGTACACAATTATTCTGAATTCTAAAACATCAATCCATATTTGAGCATGATAGCGAGTCTTAACATAAAACAAGAAATGATATAGTTAAAAACATCGCAATGGAATGCTGTCCTCAATTATCCGTTCATGGTCATATTTGGACAGTTTCCATTTTTTATTTTTTAAGTTTTTTTTCGATGGAACTTGTACCAATTTTTTTCGAGATGCACATACTAAATGACTATACTAAGAACATATAACATTAGGTTCATAATCCTGAAAGTAGACATAATTTTCAGTCATACGGGTCTGCTACAAAAAATAGCCTTTTAAAATGATGGATCCTCTCTTGTATGTAAATCTGTTGTCATTGTAGTCCTCCAATAACTTCATTTTTCCTTCGGTGCATTGCATCAAATAATATTTTACATTTTTCCTTGTTGTCTAAAGGTGCAATCACAATGAAAACATCTCCTGTGCAAATTACAATTGGCGTTGGAGTTTTTAAGTGAATTAAATTAACTATACAAACATAAGGTGATGGACAATATTGAACAATCAACGTCATCATTACCTTCTCTAACAAGATCTGAAATTCTATCGTCATTAGATGATATTTTTATTTCTTCTGATTCTAATTCTTCTATGCTTGCTAGTGGCATTTTCCCTTTTGGATTAATCTCTATGTGTTTCCAATGTTTTACGTAGTTGTTCATTATTTTTTCACAAACTTTTGTAGATTCAACATTTTCAGTGAAAATATGACAAAGACATGTTTGCTTTCTACTGTCAAATGCAAACACGTTTTGGAGGGATTTTGTTTGAATAGAGTGAAGTTCTCTAGTCCCATGTATGGTGCTAGCCTCATATGGTATTGATCTATCTATATCTTGGACCCTAAAAAGCCAAAAAAACGTACACAATAAATGATAAATCACAAATGACAACTTTTAATGTTAGTGTACAAATACTTCAATGTTAGTACATACATTTTTTAAATTGACAATTAATATAAATTAAAAAAATAATGTACATACCTGCACACATATTTTGATTGTTGACTACAATCATGGCTTAGAATTGATTTACACCATTGGACAACCTCTGCAGCTGAATGGAATCGTCTAGAAGAATGGTTCATTTTCCATCTTCGAAGTGCTCTTTTTACGCATGCTCCTGCACCATCATGTTCACCTTTTCCATGTGCAGTTTCAAAGAAATTCCAGTGATGTTTAATGTTCATTGCTTTATGAACTTGACATAACCAAAAAAATGACTGCGAAGATTTAAATTATCCCGCACATCCATCCGACCATATCCAATGTTCATTGAATTTAACTTTACGACTTTTTAGTGAATGATAGAAATTTTTTCAATACAATGTTAAACAAAATGTGTATCACATGTATGATCATCGCTGATATAAAAGTGATATTCTTTAATCACATCTCGATTGTCACACGTGATTTCAATGCCATCAACATCTTGTTGAGAATGTTTATATAGAACATGGAAAAATATCGAAACTTGGTCAAAATGATAGTATTCACTTTGAATCTCTTTTTGTGTAGAAAATGTGTAGTTTTCTGCAAAAATCAACCACAGACAAAATTGTTCCAGCTAGAAAAATTTCATGAGAATGTTTGAATTGAAGGTCTTGCCATCGTGCTCTATGTGAATGCTTGGAATATTTATAAATTTCACTTTCAAGTTTCTTGAGAAAATCTGTCACACATATTTTATCTTCTCACAATTCAATTCTTTTGGAATGTGCATCACTAGAACTTGTAGAATAAATGTTGTATTCATATCTTCTCCAATCAACAGTTACATTTGAAAGCGACTGATCATTACCGATAGGGTATTTATTGTGGAATAAAACATGATTTTCACAACCATGACAATGTTTTCCATTGAAAAATTTCTTATTATAAAATACTTCATCGTGATTTCCCTCACATAAGGTTTGAGATATGAAATTCACATACTATGGGTGGAGGTAGTGAATTTGTCTAAATAATTTTACCAAATTCAAGAAATGTGTCATAATATATTTGAAATTGCACATGATAACAACAACAACATGTGTCATGTATAGTAATAGGTGTAACATACTATGGTTTTTGTTGCACAATTGTAGTGATTGACATATTAATTCCATGATGATCCTCCTTAAATTTATTGAACAATTGTACTTGCGTCATTTCCATTATATGTTTTGGACAGATTTCATATACATTTTGTGATAGTCTTTGTCGTATCACATCCCTTGAATTTGGTGAAACTCGAGCATGTTCCAAACAATATTTCTGTACAATATATTTAACACATTCTCCCACTCTATCTTTGTAAGGTTGTCTACAAATAATTGCCCAGCAAGCAAGTTCATCATTTTCATCTATTTGCATTCTGAATTTGCTATGTTTGTATAATGTCTTTCTTGAGGTTTCAATTGCTTGTGCTAGTTATCTTGTCAAACATTTTTTTCTAGTAGTAGCTGAAACAATTGTTGTCTAAATTGCTCTACGTGCAGAAATTTTATTGCTCCATTTGGTTTTTCTGTTTTAGACCGAAAGTCACCAAGTGTCCATGAACGACATTTCGATGTGACTTTCAACTTGACATAACTTAGAAACCTAACGTCGGATTGATGAACCGTCGACTCCTTGGTCTATTGGAATGTGATTACCTCTAGGTGGCCCTATCCCTCATGTTTTCATGGCCCAATGAATTCATTGTGCATTGATTTCATAAAATATGGTTTTGCTCAGTTTCCTTCAATGCAACTCTTGCATTGGTGGGTAAATTCTGCAAAACCCTCGACCATTACTGTTTTGGCCATATTGACCTTTACCATACTGACTTGCAGGAGCCAACGACATACAATTTTGCTGCTCCATTTGTGTTTTAGCCCCCGATTTGAAAGTCACCAAGTGTCACTGAACGACATTTTCATGTGAATTTTAGCTCAACATAACTTGAAAATATGAGGTCGGATCGACGAACCATCGACTCCATTGGTCTCTTGGCATGCGATTACCTCTAGGTGGCCCTCTCCCTTGTGTTTTCATGGCCCAATGTGTCTAGATACCACTAAGAAAAAACATGTTGCAGCATTAAGAAAACACTATGTGTCTAGACATCACATCCTATATTATTCTTGTACTAAAGTATAAGCCAACAACCCACATAATAAAACTTGGGTTCACAAATTGAGATATGGAACTCCAAACTAGGGTTTTATGAACTCTTTAGGTGAAGATCAAATTAGATTGGTTACAATCATTTTAGTAGAAACCAAAAGGCCATATAGCGCTAGGCTATACTTAAATGTTGAAAACCAACTAGGGTTTCATGAACTACAAATTGCATACTATAAGTAGGGTTCACAAGTTATGAGATAGAACTAGGGTTTTATGACCTATTTAGGTTTAGATCATTATATTGGTTAGTATGATTTAAGTAGAAACCAAAATTCCATGTACCTAGGGTATGCACATACATGAAACAAAATGAATTGGTTTGCAGATGGATCACACATGAAAGTTCACATGCATGCATGACTTAGAAGTAGAAACACATGTACATGAATTAGCAAAGCAAACTAAGGTTTCATGAATTATAAGAAATACATGAGTATAGAGATCAAAGGCTATGTTATTTTCATTATAGTAGGAACCAAAAGGCCATATAGACCTATACTACACCTAGAAATTGAAAACCAACTAGGGTTTCATGAACTACAAATTGTATGCTATAACTAGGGTTCAAAAGTTATGAGATGGAACTAGGGTTTTATAACCTCTTTAGGTTTAGATTATTATATTGGTTAGTATCATTTAATTAGAAACAAAAATGCCGTATACCTAGGCTATGCACATACATGAACTACTTTTATTGGGATTGACATGAACTACTTACTACTTTGTATGTTCAAAAATGAAAATACCAATGTGTGAAATTAGCCCCAAAACTTAGAATTTAAAGAGGAAAAATGAAGATACCTATGTGAATAATTTAATCCCAATGTCAATTGAAATGATTAGTATAGAGTTCATATTTGTAGGTTTTTTGTAGCAAGTTTCAAGCACAAATGTATGATATTCGATGGACTTATGATCTACACGTTATGTCCAATCAATGCACCTTCATAATAAGCAATAAGCATTTTAACAAAATTCAGATTTTGTTTAAAAAGAAACAATAAATAAATGATTTAAACTTAGAATTTGTAGTGTGGTAAAGATGGTAGGGTAAGGTTCTAGGGTAGTCTAGGATGGTTTAGAACGTGAGATGAGAGGGTAATGATGAGGTTTAGGTAGCTGATTTATGACTTATTATTTTCAACCAATGAGAATTTAGGTAGTGTATGGTTAGGGTAATTTAAGGTATATATCAGAATTGTAAAGAGGATAGCTAGGATGATTTTCAGAGAAGTTTAGGAGGTGAGTAAAAAATACTCAAATTATCAAATTGTTACAATTGAATTAAACCCTAGGTTATGAATTGAATTTATTTGTTATCCTAAACCCTAGATAACACTATTGTAATTGATGAATAGTTACAATCTTATGATGTTTGCTTGCATGTCCTCATTGTCTATTCCTTGATAGGTTTCTCATCAAGATTATAGAAATATTCTTAATCACTTAACAACCTTTAATTTCAATTTTGAAAAGAATCTTCTAGTTATTAACATAAATGGAATACAACTCAACTTATGGTTACAATATAAAATGTTCCCATTCCTTGGCATTTTGTCTTGGCTTTCCATGCAAGAAAATTTCTATAGGGTTAGGGGTTTTTACTACTAGTCAAGTTTTTGTTATGGATTCTAAACCTTAAACATCTATCTAGGTTGACCTAGAAATTGTCAAATTGTTACAATTCAATCAAACCCTATGTTACAATTCAAATTCTTGGTTATCTTAAACCCTATGTTACTTGTTTGTAATGTATGAATAGTTACATGTGTATAATTTTCATTTTTTGTGAATCATAAACACTAAACCATAGGTTATACATGCTAAACCATAAACCATAGGGTGTTCATTTACACATGGAACTATATAGAACTACACCATAAACCCTATATGTTATTTGTTTACCTCACATAAGCATATCTCAAATGCTTTTATTCATTAACTCATGGAACTCCATAAAACTATAACCTAGCTTATCCATACAAACATATACATCTCCAAGGAAATTATACTATTTCAATACTTTTCAGTTTATTATTTTGTTTGATCCTTATGATTATGGGAAATAGACTCAATTGAGAAACAAATTTGATTCATTGCTAGTTGTTTCGAAAAAACATCGATTTATAGTTTGTTAATCTTATAGACATGTGTCCAAGACAAAATATTTCAAACATTGATACTTATATTTCCTCTATTAATCAAAACTAGAAAAAAAATCCCTTCAAATTTGTTAACTCATCATTTCACAAGGCCGTAAACCTATAAACATACTTAAGCGAATATGTAAGGCATATAATGCACATCATGTTCCCATATCAAATCAACCATATATATAAATATGAGCATTACTTTATATTATATGTACATATAATGTTTTCAAAAATGGCATGCCATGGCCATAATACAAAGTAATGGATCATACTGTACATCTATGTGTATACAAACAAAATGGTACATGTATGTATCCCCTTTGTACATGGATTCTATTTACCCCACTATACATGATTTCTATTTACCCCCCTTTTCATTGCCATTATCAGTGGCTTTTGAGAAGTCTATCTTTCTTTTTCAGATGCTCGATGGCATTCCCCAACCATTAGAGGAAATTTGGGGTCTAAAATGGGCCTCCTAAGGAAAATAATAAAATAATAGTTAAAATAATAAAATAATAGTTATTCATTTTGGAGGAAGAATGAAAAAAGCTACTTTTTGTGTTCGTATTTTCGACATATCTCCCTATGTTTTTACTCAAATTCTTAGCAGGAGAGCTCGTTCGAGGCCAAATTTAATTCTGCATCCAACGAGTACCCACACTGCATACTTTTGACAGACCCCGCTACCCGAAAAACAAGAAATACCTGAAAAATGTGATGATGACATCATCATCACATTTTTTTAGGTATTTCTTGCTTTTGGGATAGCGGGGCCCATCAAAAGTATGCAGTGTGGGTACTCGTTGGATGCAGAATTAAATTCCACATCGAACGGGCTCTCCCACTTGAAATTTGAGTTAAAAGACAGGGAAATATGTCGAAAATACGAACCCAAAAATAGTTTTCTTTTAAGACAAATATGTTGATTCTACCATTATGGTTGACTCATTTTATTGAAATTCTATTGGTTCTTGAATTCCAACTCACAAAATTTATTGTTGGTGTGTTTTCTTATAAGGCCCATTTTAGACCCCAAATTTCATCTAATCGCTGAATAGGAGGATTCATTCTCATTTGTGGAGACTCCACACAAACTAAAATTTGTAAGTTAGTTTACCAAGATATAAAAATAAATACATATCTATGTACATTTGTTCAAATTCCAAGCAAATATAACATTTTTACTTACTGTGCATGTGTAAGCCATGGTACTTGGCAATGTAAATACATTTACTTGGGGGTGTGAGGTGGGTCACCAACAACCTGGATTTTGTGCTCTTCAAGGAACACTATCTCACTAGATTCTTCCATAAAGTAACATATTTCAATGTTAGAAAATAAAAAGAAAACGAGACATATACTACATGGACAGACAATGAATTTTTCAAAGAAATTGAGACATACACCTACCTACGAGGGGCAGAGGTGGGTTACCAACAACATCAATTTGGTGCTCTTCAAGCACCACTACCTCACTATATTCCTGCATAAATTAACATATGTCAATGTCACATAATATAAAGAAAATGAGGCATATACTACATGTACGAAAAATTATTTTTTCAAAGAAAGTGAAACATACATGTACCCGAGGGGGGGAGTGGTGGGTCACCAACAACCTAAATTTGGTTCTCTTCAAGCACCATTATCTCACTAGATGTTTGCATAAAGTAACATATGTCAATTCTAGCAAATACAAAGAAAATGAGACATATACTACATTGAAGGACAATGAATTTTTCAAAGAAACCAAGACATACATGTAGAAGCGGGGGTAAGAGGTGGGTCACCAACAAAATCGATTTGGCTCTCTTCAAGAAACACTGCCTCTCTAGATTCCTATGTAAAGTAACATATGTCAATGTGAGATAATACAAAGAAAATGAGACATATACTACATGGACAAAAAAAGTTTTTTTCAAAGAAAGCGAAACATACATGTACCTGGGGGGGATAGGTGGGTCACCAACAACTTGGATTTGGTGCTCCTCAAGCAGCAGTGCCTCACTATATGCCTGCATAAAGTAACATATTTCGATGTCAGAAAATACAAAGAAAATGAGACATATACTACATGGACGAACAATGAATTTTTCAAAGAAAACGAGACATACTTGCATGTACAAATTAAACTATACTACATATACCTGTGAAAGGTAAGGAATTGGGTCACCAGAGGGTGAAATAACTGCCAATGGCCTAAATGCATGGACATAGGAATCAATCAAAAATTCCATTCGACTGGCATAGATATCATGCTACATAACAAAACACAAAGATACGATTAGAAAATTTCTAATAATTAAAAGCATACATGTTGAATCATTAAAAGCATAATTAAAATAATACTTGTGTTTGGGAATATTCCTCTACATGCGAGGGACATTCCTGGGATTCCACAAACTCATTGTGCCCAGCTTGCATAAAACATATTGTATCCAGATTCGGACATATTGAATATTTCAATCTCTACTATAAATATGTACATAACGATGACAAATTAAAAACTAAAGTTCTTATATCTAAGGATGAAGCACAAAAATCATATGGAACATTGATTGCCACATCAATGCCATCAACATCAATCGTCGGATTATGCAAATTTGGGGTGTCATGGGACACCAACTGTATATTTGTTCACATGAATTTTTAGATAAATAATCGAAATAAATTACGAAACAATTGAAAAATGTGATATAAAACAAAATGTAATATGTAAAGAATGAGTTTTACTTACATATCAAAGGAGTCCATCGCCTCGACACTCTCAAGTAGGTGCATAGCATATGCTTCCACTTGGTGTGTAAGGGTGTGGAATAATATGATGACATGAACCCTCTATGTCTCCAGTGCGATTTGTAGCTCTAGTATGGTATGGACACCTAGTAAGTGGATCCTAAGTGTACAATGGGCCGGCCTCAAAACTGCCAACCCCTTTTCCTACATTTCCTTCAACAACAGTCCCATGCCGAAGCAATGTATCTTCCAAGTCAAATAAGTCCCCATGTGTATCATCAATCATGGGACCCGCATGAGGATATAATTGAGTAGTTTTGGTGTGTGTGGAGGGCATGTCACATGGTTAGGATCATTCCTATTCCCTTAGCTATCTTGGGGAATCCCATGACCCACACCCTAGAACTATAAAATATCAATATAGTTCACATGTTTCCCCAAGATAAATTTTGCATACAACTTCCTCACGAAATACAATGGTATGTCTCTATTCCCATGAGAATCTTCATCAAATACCATGTGCGAGAGATCCATCGAATTGGATTTCACTTTTGGTTCCACGCACCAGCCTATTGAAATGTGAGGTCGACTGGTGGGTGGAAACAATCTAGTGCTAGGATTTTGGAATAATGAAAACAATTGGTCTTTGGTTATCTTTATTTTTTCGACAACTTTATAGCTCAACCCATTTGAATATTATTTCCTTTGGGAATATTTGTATGAGCTAATGTTGTATAGTGCTCCCTGAGCATTGGAAATTGTGTTTTGTATGGTATCTAATGCCTCGGCGAATGATTGTCTTAAATGGACCCCCGTCTAAACAGTGAACTAAGGCACCTCAATGCACCCAAACGAGCCAAGATCTCTAATTTCCAGTCTTGTTCCCCCTCTGTGTTTGGTCTTGTGTCTGTATTTAGGTTTGGGTTTGGGTTAGTGTTTGGGTTTTGGTTATCACTAGTTTCATTTTGCATATTTTCTTCAACATTTGTGTTTTTCATTAAAATTAAAACAAAAAATTTAAAAATGTTTTAACATTGCATTGTTTGATTTAATTTCAACAATTTTTATTAAATATGTTTTCAAAATAACAAAAACTATAAAATTAACAAACACAAATGAAAATTGAAAGCGATTTGAAGGAAATGACCACAAGATAGACACATATTTATCTTGGGAAGCCCTCAAGAGGAAGAAAACCCA
>LPNX010387876.1:104579-118984 GCA_001517045.1 Pseudotsuga menziesii
TAGAGCGACTTCACCTAGGAAGTCACAAAACAATATTATATTATATTCAAAATGGTTCTATTGACCTGATCTACAATGGAGGTTTTACCTCGTGACTCTATGGTTACCAAATACAATAGTAACATCCCAAGAGAGGAATAAAACATCTCCCATAGGTTACATCAGTAAAATACATTTAAAATATTCTTTGAAGTTACAATATTTCAACATGAAGGAATGAGATGGAAGAAGGAAAATATTGGATAACAAGATAAGGCCTCATAACTAAATATGTGGTGCTATCTATTATATAGTGTTCAAAATCCTACTAATTTTCAAATACTTTTTTCATAGAATAAATGTGTGTTTCATTTAAACATATTAGTTTAAATATTTTTTGGAACAAATGCATTCTGTAGTTTGGATTTCAACTAGATTGTCATTTAAGTCTTCTTGCAACTTCTTGATCTATGGATTGGTAGCCCAAATATGTAAAATTACTTTGGAAACTTCATGTTGTGCATTCTTCCCTTGTTGAAACCTTTCTTTTCTATTTGTCTGCAGTTCTCCCTCCCTCTTCCTTTCCTAAAGAAGTTGTGTGTCCAACATATCTAAGCTTCAAGGAATGGTTGTAGCCTACCATTGACCCTCCAATTGATTGATGAGTTCTTGCTTAACATTTCAACTACCACAAGTATCCATGTAATATGAAAATCACTTGTCAAGTATTTCACTTTTCAGTGAAGCTTTTTCCCCTTTTTTCCTACAACATGAAACCTATATGCTAAATCTGATCGTATTCTAGACCCAATATAGCATCTATCTTGTCAACTTTCATTTTCCTAGTTTTTTATATTAGTGTTACTTGTCGACTAACTAAGTCAAATGTAAAATTTTGCATGCAGTCTTGATGTCTCACAAAAGTATTCCCCCATAACTTATTATGTATTTTCTCTACAATATGCCATATTTGTCTCTTCTTTTCTATTTGAACTTTCAAACTATGATTAATACCTTAGACTCTAAAAACATGGGACGATATGGACTTAGAATATCCTAATCATGGAGCTTCAATGACTCAACAATCTTACTTTAAGAGAAGAACTATGACTGATTATCCATGTCCAAATTGGTTAATTTCTCTAAAGCACATTACTGCTACTATCTACTAACAACAATTAATTTGCTCTTACTTTTAAGTAGGTACTTGTTGCTTTTCAACTCCACTTGTCTTTATATATCATCTTAACTTTGTTATAATATTGACTTTGCATGATTTCAAGGTGTAACAAGTTTATAATAGTATATCTGGCATTTATCTTTAAATATCATCAATTTGATGTAAATATTGATTGACTTTGCATGATTTCAAGGTGTAACAAGCTTATACTAGTGTTTTTTATATATAAAATATATCAATATTTAGTTACCAATAAACTCTATATTTTGTATCCATTAATGATTGATATATGTATTCATTAATAATCGGTGTGTGTATTTGGATTGAGATTTACATTATGTATCTATCATTTATTAATATTTGTATATCTAGGATAGTATTTTTTTTTTATAATTGTTCATTTCTTAAAAAAAAAATCAATTGCAAACATAGCCAAATTTTTTTTGAAAAATGACATTGATTTGTTTATGGGAAACAATATAATTTTGAGAAGGTTGAACAGCTGATTTGTTTTTACCACGCTTTTATGGTCTACATAAACTATACATTGAGCATGTTAAGGTTCTATTATAATATATATATATATCTTACATAAAGTTAATATCTTACATAAAAAGCTTATATAAAATTATTTTACCATATCCATACCTATTGGGCCCAGATGGTTCCTCTATTTTCATCCCAAAAACCTCCTCATCTAGAACTCTATTTTAAAAAACTGAAATTATGAACTCTATTTAAAAAAATTGAAATTGTAAAACTCCTTAAAAAAACATATATTAAAGCCATCATTATCATAATAAAAACATTTTAATTTACATTTATTAATAATTTTACTTTAATAATCAAATACATATTGCCATAAAACCATAAATGCAAGTGTGAAGAATCAAGAGATGATTAACCATTTGAAAATTCATTAAGCATAGGGCAAGGAGCTATAGGAAAACATAATTTTGTATTGCTCGTTCAAGTAAAAAGTAAACCTAATATCTACAAAACCGTTGTATATCTACAAACAGCCAAGTGATTAAGACAAATATATAAATAAATAAATTAACTTTTATAATATGAATTTCATAAAAAAAAAAAAACACAAATAGTGTAATTTAGTCAAAGCTCCGATCCATGGCCGAAAACACAAATTTACATACCTAGAATCTCTCATTTATTTAAGGAAACTAAAAGAATACAAACGTGTGTGTCAGTGGATCACTACAAGTATCCTTATTTGCTAACCCTAAATACATGCACTTAGCAGTAACAGTACAAATTGCAGGCGATTCCCGGCCCACGAGATATTATGTTATACTGCATTGGCAGAAGTCGGTTATCTGTGGATCTGCACTACTGGGACGTGTACAGGGAAATGGAATATACTCAGTAACTGCACATGGTACAGAGAACACCAGTCCAGTAATTCTTCGGATTGCTGTTGTTGCTTCCTCGCGACCACGTGCTGTAATAGTGATAAGGTCATGATCACATGAAGTTATAATAAACCATAAAATAGGTTGATGGAAACCAACAACATGTTTCATGAATAGTGATGGTGATAACATACTACAATTTTAGCTTCACTAATCTGTGAAGGGTGATCTTATCATAAATATTCCTCTTATGAAGGTTCTAAAACAATTCCACTTCAGTATCATGAGTTATGTACTTGGAATGAATTTCATGCTCATCTCTTCATATAGAAAAGTACGACAACCTTTTTATTCCATGAAACGTGAGCATGAAGATGTCAAAACTCCTTTCACCATATTGCTCATAGTATATGAAAGTGTATCTTGATAAGGTTACTTAAAACATTATCCCAACAAGAAAGTTCATCATCTTCATCTAATTGAACCATGAATATTTTATGCTTACACAATATCTTCACCGAGAACACACTCATTGACATTAAATGCTTGCAACATTTAGCTTGTTTTATTATTTGTCTACTTTGAAAATGAGTTTTGGCCATCACATTTAGATGGTTTCAATTTGTTTGAACAAGGAATTGCTAGTGTCATGTCTTGATTTTTAGGTGCAGCTAGATGTTCTCAAATAAATTTGTTATGAAAGTATATGTTGCTACCAACTACCAATAAAATTATATAAATTGTTTAGAATTGATCAAGTGACTTATGTTTTTAACTTATACATTAATAGAGTGTAAAAATCTGCTTATTATACATACAAAAGAAACATTACTTTATCAATTTTCTACATCAATTGGGGATATTTATTTTTTTAGAAATCCAAATTTTTTGCTTTGTGGTGTTCAAATAGTGTTTTTGAATGCATTAATAATTTCACTTTGATGAATAAAATTTTATTTAGAATTTTAAAAATTGTGATAGATTAATGCACAACAGCACAAAAAAAGAAAAAAATTGAGATTGTACAAATATATTAAAAAAGGACCATCATGAACAATATCTTCATGAGAACACACTCATTGACATTAAATGCTTGTAACATTTAGCTTGTTTTATTATTTGTCTACTTTGAAAATGAGTTTTGGCCATCACATTTAGATGGTTTCAATTTGTTTGAACAAGGAATTGCTAGTGTCATGTCTTGATTTTTAGGTGCAGCTAGATGTTCTCAAATAAATTTGTTATGAAAGTATATGTTTCTACCAACTACCAATAAAATTATATAAATTGTTTAGAATTGATCAAGTGACTTATGTTTTTAACTTATACATTAATAGAGTGTAAAAAACTGCTTATTATACATACAAAAGAAACATTACTTTATCAATTTTCTACATCAATTGGGGATATTTATTTTTTTAGAAATCCAAATTTTGTGCTTTGTGGTGTTCAAATAGTGTTTTTGAATGCATTAATAATTAAACTTTGACGAATAAAATTTTATTTTGAATTTTAAAAATTGTGATAGATTAATGCACAACACCACAAAAAAAAGAAAAAAATTGAGATTGTACAAATATATTAAAAAATTACATCTAAAACAATCATAATCATCAATAAAAACTTTTTAATTAAGATCAATCAATCATAAGCATGATGGTCTTCTTGTCAGCAATTCAAGGCTGCATAAATCCTCGTTGTTCCATGTAACGAACCCGATAATCCTCAAGGTAAACTCAAAGAAGAAGGGGGTAATTTTTGTTTTATTTTTATTTTATCTCTCTTTTTGAAACGATATTCTTTTAAGTGCAAACAAGTCAAATTTGTCAGTCTCTGGAAAGGTATAACCACTAATCATATGTTCATATAATGAACATACATTTAATCACATTCGTTCCATTCGTTAGTTCCAATTCCAAATAAACTTAGCCCAAAACCACAAGCCTTTAATCCTACCATTAGACTATCTAACATTGTATTGACATTAAATAATCCATCTTCTTTTGGACCCATCATTTGACGATTTACACCATTGTTATCATCAGAACATGAGTTACATACATCAAGAGTATATAAGATAAATACATAAGAACACATGAGATAGTATACATCAAGAACACAAAGAGCGAGAGCAATGCATGTGGTTCACCCAATCCATGGGTTACGTCCACCAAACTGTCATATCATGTATTATTCATTCAAAATAAGAATTACATTTCACAACATCCTTGTTTTTTTAGACAATATCGGTTATATTATAAAGGGGGTGGTGTAACCACCAAAAAAGGTTCCAGATTATAGAAGGCCCTGATGGTAGTGGCAGCTGAAAACCATCAGACTTAAAACCCATAGTAGACATAGATGCCCTTAAAGGAGCGGCAAAGGGAGTTACGCCGACAAAAAACACCCTTGAAGAAGCAGCAACATGAATAGTTTGAGACCTTATACCATTTTTAACAGAGTAACAAACTAAGAACTACCATAATGCAGAGAAACAAAGAACTATAACTATAAAGAGAAACAGAGAGGCATGTACATGCAAGATGGCGAACCAGAGCCCTCTGACGATTTCTATCCGTCTGAGATGGAGGACATTCCATTACTGATCGCTTAATGTTTGACAAGTTTGAAAGCAAGCTTGTTCACCTTTATCTCCAGCTCGACTATCTTCCTGGTGAGCGAATTTTCAGTCCACTTTACCTTCTACTTGAATTTCTTGCATAGGTAGAGAAAACCCTTGTTTACATGTTCCAATCTCTTTCCGCCTTCATAATCGATAGTGTTCACCTGGGACTTCAGTGATTTGAGTTCATGTTTTAATTCGCTCACCTTCGTGTCCACCGGTATTGGAATGAAAGACGCGACCACAGATGATGACCCCGCTTCCATCCTAACAATCAACAAAATCTAAGTAGCGAGTCGACAAAGCTCTTGGAGAAAGCCAAACAGAGCTGCATTCTGAATGCTTCGGCTCTCAGCGTTCCATCCTTTTAAAACCTTGAGGCCCATGGATCATGGCGTCATTTCACAATCCAGCTCGTGAGAAATCATGAAACTGCTCTGATCTAGATTCGACGCAACTCCTCTCACCTTCCCACCTAATATAATCCAAGTTTCAAATGTGCGGATAGTAAATGCAACCATGATAACATTCGATGCCCCCAACTTCGACAGGACTCTTGCCAAACTCGCCTCAGGTGAGAAGCCCAAATCTATGAAAGCCATTAAAGCCAACGTAACCCCTGATGTCAAACAATGATTCTTCCTGATGTTACTTGTCCTGCAAGCATTTAAGACATGAGACGAAATTGTGAAGAGGCCATTGTCTTCACACCGAACAAAGAGACAGTCCAAGCCAATATTTAATCCAACTTTTGCATGGCCATGTGAAAGGCATGTGCCACTTGTCCTTGCAATCCTCTAGCATGCGGCATTCGAAAGGAGTGGGGCCCACGGAGGGGGAGCCAAAAACAAGCCCCCAAGCCTATGGAGGTGGGCACAAAGAACCTTGTTCATTGAGAATAAGCTCCCCAAGGTTAAGGGGGGTGCCTTTTTTAGCTTCATGATCAGCATTGGAGTTGTTTTCCATCAACACATGGTAAAAGTAGATTTTTTGAAAGAGGAGGTTTGTACCACGATATTTTGAATAAGATGTCTCAGAGAAATATTATTGGACATGAGGTTTTCAGCTAGAGCACAGATAATAATTCTGGAATCTCCAATAATAGTTAGCTTGGAGATTCCCATTTCCTTAGCTATCCTCAGACCTTTCCATAAAGCCAAGGCTTCTGCCATGTTGTTGGATTCAATACCAAGTCCCTAGGTGAACTTAAGATCTAGCAATCTATTCGGAGTGAAGAAAACTCTGCCCCCCCTTCCTGCCCCGCATTTCGCAACATCCTTGTTGCCATACATTCTTTCTGTTATTCTCATGGGCTCATTCTCGAGAGTACCTCTAAGCTACTCCTACTGCTATCAAGCCAAGACCGAAATCTTAAGCAATTTAAATACTAGGTATAAAAACCCTCCTCATTATTTCCCAAGGTTCTACTAAACTAGATTACTCTTATTCACTATCTCAAGATGGCAACCATTGAGTAAAGCTCCTATGATAACATGAGAAGGTAATGTAATTACCCCGTGCATAAATTATTATGATAAGGATAAATACATAAGTATGAACTGCTAATTCTACTTACTACTAACTTTCCATCTAAACACAAGTGTTACCTTTTGAAGGGTCTTACACATAGGCTTAGTTCAACTCCGTATTATAGTAGCCATCATTCACTTATAATTTTACTTGTAAAAGCAACTAGTTCTAACAAACTTGTATACTTTATGCGTCACCCTAATGCATAGCCCACTATTCATGTGTAATCTTCTCATAGATAGAAAAAATTATTTCATTGGAAAATAACTTTTGCAATTGAAATCCATGGTAAACAAATATGGCTCTACCAAATAAATGCACTGCAATATTAAAACAAATCTTAGCTATCTTTTCCAACCCATAGAGACCCTAACTTTTTGGAAGTCGCATCTCCAATGGAATCCAAGGTAACTCCGAAAAGATAAACAACGATATTACTTTTATGGAAAATACACATCTCCAAGGTATATCCTGGAAAATGCTAAGATGGAAACAAGATGAACAACGAATTTCTCTTTGGGCAGATCACATCTCCCAGAAAGAACAGACAATGCAACAAAATAATCTGCGACTCACTCCTTCGGGAAAAACACATCTCCAAGGCATATCCTAGAAAATGCTAAGATGGAAACCAGATAAACATCGAAAAACTCTTTGGGCACATCGCATTTCCAATAGAACTAAATAACCACTTGAACATGGACCAGCATATTGGATCATCCGATTTACAAATCCATAACCATTTTTACATATCTTTTTCCAGCATACTTATTTATATCACTGTAAATGGTTTCTCGCCATTTTAGATGTTGGACTTTTCATCTAGCTAATCATTTCATCAAGTTCAATTAGATATTCTTTAATGCAATAATGGACAGCATAAACCTCCTACAATTTCATATTCTTGAAAGAAATGGGACTTTTTGTTTAGGAGGAAAAATGGCATTAACGTAATGTTATATGTTATTTGCAATACAAAGTACGAAGAACGAGGAATTATAGGTTTTGGCATGCAAACCTGGGCTTTCGATCACGTCAAAACATATTTTCTTGTGCAAAACTCATGGGACAGCGTGATGATACGAGACTCCAATTTTAAAATTCCCATTTGGTAGTGCTCTGCAGCATAGTGCATCATTAATATCCTTACATCTAGGTGGATCCATACTGAATACTCTCAAGTGACGTAGATCCTCTCTCTGAGGATTACTCAAATATTCTGGTTGTAATGTCTAAGGAAAGGGTGGCAAGCAAGCCAAAACTTGCCTAGAAAATGGTCTCATATTAATGTCATTCTCAATTAAAAAACCTCGGTTTCCATAGCATGATCACCTATTTCTCCTATTTTCAGGACATATTGACCTGATGGATATTGTGATAAATGATCCCATGAATCTTATGCTCGACATGAATCATTTATCCCAAGTCCTAGGATTTGCAAGTTATCTCCTGTAACTTCATCGCAGGAAACCCTTTGTACTGGGGAAATCAAAAGATCATCTCGATAATCAAGGGGCCGGTTCCTTCTCTCTCCCCCTCTTGATGGAAGCATCCAACTAAAACAAAAGCATAATTCGTTGGACTTCCCCAGGGAACTCAGAGAACCATTCTCCTCTTTCTTTCGCCGGTATTCTTTCTTCCTTTTCTACCCTTTGAAAAGTGTAGAGATCCCCTTTTTAAGGCAGAGGTTGCTCCATCAAAGTTTGATAACCATTGCCATAATAAATTTGTCCCTCCCTCTTAGCTATCCAAGAGCCGTAGTGGCGTGACTATCCTTCCAATGTCTGCAAGTTATTAAGACATTTTTGGCATCCCATCTTGTTATGGGAATAATTCCCACGATTCCCTCCAGGGAAATAGCAGTTTTTAATTACTCATTAATGTATAAAAATCCCCTTACCTGTTACAAAACCTCATTACTATAATTTTATTATAATTCTTTTGTCCTAAGTATAATTATACATCATTGTATATAATGGGGTCATGTTATTATATACTCATTTATAATTCTTAGTTATTTTGGTCCTTATGATATAACTCATATATATAGTTCTATCCTCTGTATATTTCTCATGGTAAAATATACATGTATTTCCAAGTCTTACTTATAGTTGGCATCCATGCTAGTAGGGTGTTGCACATACTCCCTTTGTCCTTGATGTCATATTTGGTAAGACAAATCATTTCGTATTTTATTTCGTTAACAGAAAAGGGGTCATAAAGATTCATTACTTTTCTACTGAGCAACACTAGCCTCGTCATGGCTTATTTTAACTTAGGTAGATGCCTAGGGGTTTAGGTCAATGGGGGAGCTGCTGATATTTTCTCAGTTGCTAAGGCCTGACTAAACTTTTACCATCCCCCTTAGTGCAATTCATCCACCATCATCATTCTAGTCGCACACGTTTTTCGAGTCCCCTCGCATTGTTTAACTTCCATCTATAATTTTGTAGGAGGCTATGGTTTACACTTATGCTTTTCCCTTTCTGGTCGCATACTGGGGGAATATTACATTATGGCTCCCTAGCCATTCACTTTTCGCCCTCATGGGTTCAGCTTCTTGTCATTAAGTTGCATTAATGTCTTAAATTTCCTAATTCTATAACTTAGTGATTGAACTTATATAAATTACAAGATATTTCTCGAGGGGCCTTGGCCTTGAGGTTCTCACCAAAAATAAGTACAATATACATTTCATAATTACCAATTATTTTGGACATACAAGAGGGATGTTACATCATTTCCCCCTTAAACATAACATCGTCCTCGATGTTCTTATTTTTCAACAAATTTCCTTCCTCTCTTGAGTCATATATATATATATATATATATATATATATATATATATGTATGTATGTATGTATGTATGTATGTATTTGCCTTTGTCTTTTCTATTCTGGTCTCCTTCGATCTTTCCTGAATTTTGCAGGTTGCTATTGTTTAGAACGTGTATTCTTCAGTAACAAGATCAAATCTACCCAAAATTTATTAGTAAGCATGTCAAAATTTTATAATTCAACTTAAAACATAGACAATGGGTCCTTTTGCGACAACATAATTTATAGAACAATAATACGTAATTCAATAAAATTTCTTTATAAGTAATCCCTTTGGATACTTAACTAGTCATTCACCCGTGATAACCTTTCTTTCATTTATCATCGTTTTCACAAAACTCTTAATTGAAAACTTTAAAATTTCTCAGTCTTCCTTGCCTTCAAGGGAAGTTTTCCTACTTAGGTTTTTCTCCTCATTTACGCATTAAAACAGGTCACATTCTAGTTTCTTGGAAAGTTTGATAACACATTTTTCAAACTCTACCTTGAGTTCTTTTACCGATTCTCGTGTGGACTTACAACTATATCTGAGGTTACTCTCCTTTTTGACCTCTAGTCAAAAATTTTCTCCTCAATGACATCAAACAACGTCCTATCTTTCAGATGTCCATCTTTGCCTAGGTCTTGATATTGATGTCATAACTCCTTCACGATTCCCCTCAAGCCTCCTCGCTTGAGTCCATGGATGCAAGGTAGAGTTAGGTCATCAATTTTCTTGCCACTTCATATGCCTAACACCAATGTGCTCACACAAAAATCATTTTCCTAACACCATTGTGCTCCTACAACATATATTCCTAACACTAATGTGCTCACACGGCAATCACTTGCCTAACACCATTGTGCTCTTGTAGCATATATTTTCCTTGTTTGTTTTTAATGTTAATTACAACCTTTTGACTATTGGTGACATCCACTCTTTGGTGCTTAACGTGACTTCACTGTCATTGTCTCGATTCGTGAATCATCTTTATGGTTAGGTTAAACATAATTAACATCTATCGATAAACAATAATTTCATCAAAATAATCAACATTTTACAAGTTGTAGTGATTTGTACCTCTACCTGGTTCATGATTCATACAATACTGGAAACCATCCAAAAATAAATCCTTACTCATTTTGAGCAATTGAGCACAGCTTGTTTTACGTGAGTGAATTTATAATCCATGTTTTTGCTTTGATTATGTCAATGGCCATAATCATGGTAAAACCCTGCAATGTGAGTACCTAACATCATAATCCACAGTTAATCCTTGGTTCATGAAAACCTTGAAACATGAAAATTATAATAAGATAAAGAGTAAAACAAGACCTGTTCTTGAGTGGTTGAACTTTATTACTTAAGCGAGTGAATTTTGTCACCAATCGTCCATTTCAATGGTTAGTGTTCCCGGCATACTAATGCAATGTTAGTTCATAACATTCTACGATGTTCATTCATTTATCATTTACTCATATTAATATCATTAAACATCTATCTCTATCTCAAGGGACATCCTAAATTTACACAATATTAATGAGTGGTAGGAATCTCAAGCGATAACTAGTTCTTCCTGGATGTTAGTGTCCTTTGAGAAAGCATTGTATTCTTAGTTGGGACTCTTGTATTTTGAATAACCCCCTGCAATCCTTGAAAAGCTTTTATAAAACAATAATTGATAATGTGCATCACACGTGACTTTAGAACGTTATTTCCTGTAGACTAACCCACTCCTTTCGTAAATTTCAACGTTGGTGCAACATACTTGTAACTCACATGTGTCAATAGAAAGAAAAACAAAACTTTTCCAAATGGTGGGATGTATAAAGTTAGATCTCGTTATTCACATACAATTGCTTTATAAGGTGTTAATCATATACCTATTTCACCTTTTAACACCAGAACAAACTCATACAAGAACACCTATTCATACTTTACGTAGTTTTCCCAATATTCTGATTTCAGTACAACATTTCTGTTATTACTTATCACAAGAAATATATTGATGCACTAAGGGGTATTGTTTTATAGGTCCCCCTCTACTTCGTCTCGTAACCGTTTGGCATTTAAAGTCAGCTTTTAATTTAGTTTTTTCCTTTTGTATAATATCCTGTGTATAATTTCAACAATACATTGGACAATTGGTTCCGAACAAATATTATGAGAAGCCTAACATTCTTATGCATGCAATATTCTTACAAGTGTCTTTAAATTTTCCAAAAAAAGGAATTTTCTACACCACCCATTACTTAGGGTCTTTGGTCTCTTTGCAAACATTTATAGCATCAATACTCTTCGTAATAACATAGCTTCATATAGATTTTAACATTTATTACTAGCAACCCATGCCTTTTCTTATCTAGGGCACCCATAGTTTATTACCCATCTCTTTGGTGTCCTATTTATGTTAGTACGACCCTAACCATGCCATATATATGTATATATTGCTACATGCAATTCTAAGAACATGACTATATTTCTTCAAGAATAGAATTCATAACCCAACCTCCCATTCTTTGAATGTGTAAACATAACAAGTTGAAACGAATACTCACAAATTTTGTCATACCTTCTCCCGTGATATTTCCTTTATCCTCTTTGTTACCTCCTTCGATCTTTGGAAGTCCACTCACACAACGTATCCCCCTCGTTCGTCATCGTCATGCATCCATAAACAAAACATTCGATTGGTTAGAACTATCCATTTTCGTACTTCCTAACTACATATTGAACCTAAATAGGCCCGAGTGCTATCACTCTAGCTCTGATACAATTTGTAATGAACCCAATAATCCTCAAGGTAAACTTAGAGAAAAAGGGGGTATTTTTTGTTTTATTTGTTTTTTATCTCTCTTTTTGAAACAATATTCTTTTAAGTCCAAACAAGTCAAATATGTCAGTCTTTGGAAAGGTATAACTACTAATCATATGCTCATATAATGAACATACATTTAATCACATATGTTCCATTCGTTAGTTCCAATTCCAAATAAACTTAGCCCAAAACCACAAGCCTTTAATCCTACCATTAGACTATCTAACATTTTATTGACATTAAATAATCCATCCTCTTTTGGACCTATCATTCGACGATTTACACCATTGTTATCATCATAACATGGGTTACATACATCAAGACTATATAAGCTAAACACATAAAAATACATGAGATAGTATACATTAAGAACACAAAGAGTGAGACCAATGTATGTGGTTCACCCAATCCATGGGTTACATCCAACAAACCATCATATCATGTATTATTCATTCAAAATAAGAATTACATTTCGCAACATCCTTGTTGGCATACATTCTTTCTGTTATTATCATGGGCTCATTCTCGGGAGTACCTCTAAGCTACTCCTACCGCTATCTGGCCATGACCAAAACCTTAAGCACTTTAAATACGAGGTATAAAAACACTCCTCAATATTTCCCAAGGTTCTACTGAACCAGCTTACTCTTATTCACTATCTCAAGATAGCAATTCCATTAAGTAAAGCTCCTATGATAACACGATAAGATAATATAATTACCCATGAGCATAAATTATTGTGATAAGGCTAAATACATAAGTATGAACTTCTAATTCTCCTTACTACTAACTTTCCATCTAAACAAGAGTGTTACCTTTTGAATGGTCTTACACATACGCTTAGTTCAACTTCTTATTATGTCCCCGCCCGAGGGGATATATATGAATCGCTCAAGGCGATTATTTGAAGTAATTTGTTGCAACTTTAACAAAATCATATAATTTTTGCTATAGTTTGTATTATTTTTTTTTTGGGAATTATTTAAATATTGATTTATCTTGATTTTTATTGGTTTAGATAGGTGACGTAGGTGTGGGACTTTGTGCCCCAAGACCCGGCGGCGAGCTTGCATAAGTATAAAATGATCATTTTGTCATTTTGTCATTAGCTGATTGGCTAGGGGTGGCTGCATTCAAGAAGTACTTGCCGTGAGTTATAGATTGCAGGTTTGTTTTAATGGTTACTGCAGTCTGCGCTTTCTTGGTGTGTGGAAAAATACAATCTCCAAAAAAAATAATAAATGGCTGGCACTTCTATACCGACAGGTTTAATAAGATATAATCGAATTATAATAAATTCCATCAGAAATTTTGCTCAGTAGCCTTGCGCTACCTGTTTCATATCCTAAAAAGTTGGCAAGAAATTGGCATCAGATTTGACTAATAAAGAAAATGATATAACCTTCTCCCTGAGAATTGATGCCTTTCTATAAGCAGTCAAACTTAGAAAATAATCGGCTGACAAACAATGTCAAATAGAATATTGGTCATTTCTAGTAGGCTCTCCACCGTGTCAAAAACCTGAGGCGACACTATATAATCAGGGTTTTCAAGTGCAGAACATCCAATTCCTCGAATATTGTAACATCCTGATGATCTATGTTGTTGCAGGAGTCATTAACCGCGGTTACATTATCATCTGCCATTGTAGAGTCCTAGTACTTTATGTCATTCAAGGAGTCCAATTCATCTTCAAGAAGCAGTTTGGGTGCCTTGACTTGAGGACAGTACTGAGCATCAGAATACAAATTTATTTCTTGATGTTCAGTACTGGAAGTGGAAGATCTCTTTCTTCGAGTAAAGCACTGAACAATGGCACGAAATTCAGATGCGCTCGTTTCGTTTCGACCATGATTGTAGGGTTTGAGATATGGAATACCCTCACCCCTAGTCCAGCCATGCAGGGATGGAATTTGACGGGTAAATTTACAGATTTTACCGAGACCATCAAAATCTCGCTTGGAATACAGAAAACATTTCAGATTTTGATTGTTACCGACAACTTTGACGGGTGTTCGTCATTTGAAATTCCAACCCTGTAGCCGTGGATCTTTTTGAATTGCACGACCGACCTCCTGATCTTATCCT
>LPNX010387876.1:119631-160055 GCA_001517045.1 Pseudotsuga menziesii
TTGGATGAGAAATCCGACGGTGTGCATTGGACAGGCTCCCCTGTGGATGGAAAGTCTGTCCAGTATATAGGGCGCTCCATGCCTCACTGCCCGAGGGGAATGGCTACATAATATCTTTTGATTCATTAAACAATTCATTTGTTTTGTTCTTTTTGCTTTAAAGGGGACAAGCATATCTAGGAGTAGCACAATTAATGCTCTTATTAAGAGACAAAACACAAAATTGATTAATAATTTTAAATTAATTACTACCTTAAAAAAGGGAATGTAATGATAACCTTCTTGAAAAATCAATTTAAATGTTTGCAAATTGAGTGAAAATGAGTGTTAAAAGGTATTGTGAATGTTAAGGGTGAAGAGATTTTGGGTATCCATTTATAAAGTTAATGAGAGTTATATGTAACATTATAAAAAATAAAAATAAAAAATATTATTTTGATAAGTGTGTTGGAAATTTTAATAATATTTATTATTGATTCTTTTAAATATATTTATTTTCTTGATTTTTATTGGAAATTAAAAAAAAATTATAGATTTATTTTGATGTTAAATTTAATATATTATTTAAATTATCTAAATTTTTATGTACATTGAGTATGTTTATTTTATTTACTTTTATTTAGGACAATTTAATATCATATATATTTTATTTATAATTTATAGGTGATCCAAAATTCTTAATGAACCTATGGAATGGAAAATGTCATATTTTGAATATGACACTTCTTATAATGAACAAAAAATTTACCTACAAAGATGGTATATGGAGTTTTGCCCTCACTTTCATTGCCTTTCTTTTTCCTTTCTACCCTTCCTTTAGAGGATAAGTTACTTTTCAAGCCCAAATGTGCAACTCCAAGAGAGAGGTGGGTACCCTTTTAAAGGGAGAAGTTGGTTTCCAACTCTGATAATGAAGGAATTAACTTAACCACCCAAGAAGCATGAGCAATTTATCATCTAGCTAATAAAAATGGTTCATCCCCACTCTGTATTTAGGCTTGTCTTTATGTCTTTCATGGCCTATTTGAGATGTAGCAGTCGTTCTTGCAAATCTGGTAAAGCTCATCCTCACTTTGAATCCATTGAAATAGAACTTGAGTCTCAGAGTCTTCTAAGTAGTCAAATCTCTACCATCCTCAAAAGGGTGCCTAGGTAGGCTATAAAAACATTTATTCTATTTTTATTGAGTTTTAAGTAGGCTATAACAAAATTTAATCTAATTTTATTGAGTTTTAATTTTTTGCATAAGCAATTACAAACTACTAGCTATTAAGGATGCAATGTCGGGGACATTGCCACCTTGTGGTTCTTGTTATAGTAGCCATCATTCACTTATAATTTTACTTATAAAAGCAACTAGTTCTAACAAACATGTATACTTTATGCGTAACCCTAATGCATAGCCCACTATTCATGTGTAATATTCTCATAGATAGAAAACTTTATTTCGTTGGCAAATAACTTCTGCAATTGAAATCCACGGTAAACAAATATGGCTCTACCAAATAAATGCACTACTATATTAAAACAAATCTTAGCTATGTTTTCCAACCCACAGAGACCCTAAATTTTTGGCAGTCGCATCTCCAATGGAATCCAAGGTAAATTGGCAAAGCTAAACCCAAAACACACACAATGATATTACTTTTATGGAAAAACGCATCTCCAAGGTATATCCTGGAAAATGCTAAGATGGAAGCAAGATGAACAAACAATTTCTCTTTGGGCAGATCACATCTCCCAGAAAGAATAGACAATGCAACGAAATAGATTACGACTCACTCCTTTGGGAAAAACGCATCTCCAAGGTATATCCTAGAAAATGCTAAGATGGAAACTAGATAAACATCGAAAAACTCTTTGGGAAAATCGCATTTCCAATAGAACTAAATAACCCCTTGAATGTGGCCCAGCATATTGGATCATCCGATTTACAAATCCATAACCATTTTTAACATATATTTTTCCAACGTACTTATTTATATCACTGTAAATGGTTTCTCAGAATTTTAGATGCTGGCCTTTTCATCTAGCTAATCATTTGATCAAGTTTAATTAGATATTCTTTAATGCAATAATGGACAGCATAAAACTCCTGACAATTTCATATTCTTGAAAGAAATGGGACGTTCAGTTCCGGAGGAAAAATGGCATTAACGTAATGTTATATGTTATTTGCAGTACAGAGTACGAAGAATGAGGACTTACAGGTTTTGGCACGGAAACCTGGGCTTACGATCACATCAAAATAGATTTTCTTGTGCAGGACTCATGGGACTCCATGATGATACGAGACTCCAACTTCAAAATTCCCATTTGGTAGTGCTCTGCAGCATAGTGCATCATCAATATTCTTGCATCGAGGTGGATCCATACTAAATACTCTCAAGTGACGTAGATCCTCTCTCCGAGGATTACTCAAATCTTTTGGTTGTATTGTCCACGGAAAGGGTGGCAAGCAAGCCAAAACTTACTCAGAAAATGGTCTCGTACTAATGTTATTCTCAATTAACAAAACCTCAGTTTCTATAGCATGATCACCTATTTCTCCTATTGTCTGCACATAGTGACCTGATGGATACTGTGATAAACGATCCCATGAATCAACAGCTACAGTGATCCTCTTGTCAATGAGATTTCCAAGTTGCTGAGTTTGAATTTGGACCTTTTGTAATCTTCGATCAGTAGAAACAAATAGCTAGCCTTCCCCATAGGCTCTCTCTCACTAGAGGTTTTCTTCATCTTGCCAGAATCTACTGAGAAAGTAGGAGCAGGCTAGATTGATGCTATGCTCTTGCTGAAATATTCCATCTTCATGGGAAAATGAGCATAGCTCCTCCTTCATCACGCTTCACTGTCAGCACCTCCTCACATCCACGGCACGCGTAGCTACACCTCCTGCGAACTCCCTTTCACCTCTGCGCATCTCCCAAAGCTGAGCATTGCCTTCAGCTGGAACAATGCCGGTTCAGCATGCGCTTCATTGATCGTGCCCTAGAAAATATGTGTACGGCAGATCAACTGTACAGCATGCCTTTAGATATTATCTCATATTTTAAGCTTCCTTGTGTGGATTAACAAGATTAACTTGGATGTAACAAGTTTACAACCCAAAGTAACAAGTGTAAAACCAAGATTCATTTCATGGTCTTTGCATCTTGTTATACTTAAATGCCTGTGGATTAACATTTTAAGATTAACCTAAGTGTATCAAGTGTACAATAGATATTCATTTCATCGTCATTGTATCTTATTATGCTTAAATCCATTTGATTGAGATTTAAATAAGCTTTAGTGAAAATAGTTCTAAAATAATAAGACTTATAGATGTAAATAATTTTCATTCATAAATATAGCTAAAAATACTAGTTAAAAGGATATATCATTTCCTTAGTTCTTTGTTCTTGAGATTAAATAATACTAAAATGTTTAACATTTAAAAAGATTTTAATTTTTCTAATTATTGATTCAACACTCTAATATAATTAATGTATCTACAATTCAAAACATTTATATTTTAAAAATAGTTGAAATATATAAACAAAAGAATGAGGATATTGTAATAATTTAAAAGAAAAATCTTATGAGGTTAAAAGTCAATTGGTAATGAGTCATTGAGATTAGAAGTTGTAAATAGAATATCACTATTCAAATCTCATCTATCCTAACTTAAAAAAAACTATATATATATATATATATATATATATATATATATATATATTCTAATATGTTTTGGTATGTTTTAAATATTTATAAATAATATAGATCTTGGGTGTCTTTAATATAAAGTTAATGATCTTAGTATAGATCTTGGGTATCTTTAATATAGAATTAATGACCTTATTAGGTATTGGATCATTGGAGTCAATATTTGTATTTAGAAAATTTATATTAAAATGATAAATTTAAACATATTTTTTTTTATAGAAGAGAAGATTTATTGCATTTTTTGCAATTGATGCAATTTTTTTATAAATTTTTATTTATTTAATGTTGAACAATATATCTCTTGGGGTGAGAGAAATGCTTTATGTAGTCATGAATATATGTATTGGGAGGTCTATTTTCATTTATCTCATGATATAGAGAAAGAAATTTTAGAAAGAAACGGAAACTTATTAAGCTTAATGGAGAATTTCAAGCAAGAGTGAAGATTCATGATGAAGATTCATAGTTTAAAAGTATATAATATATTGGGACCAACATAAAAGATGATAAATAAAAATTGATATAAAAAATGTCATGAAAAGGATCAATACTTATGGTATCTAATGAAACAAGATGATTTTTAAGAGGAAAGTTGTAATGAGATGGAGTTTGAAGAAAATACTGAGTTGTGAGAATTGAATATATGTTGTCATTGATGTCAAAGGTCAAATGTCAAAGATAAAAGATGGTTCAAGGCAAGCCAAATATATGTTGAATTTCTGATCAAAGATGGATAAGTTGAAATATGGACAATATAGATCAAAGGTGTCAAAAGATCAAAATATGGACCACAAGTCAAAATCCAAGAGGTCCAAGGACCATCATGAACAATATCCTCACAGAGAACACACTCACTGACAATAAATGCTTGTAACATTTAGCTTGTTTTATTATTTGTCTACTTTGAAAATGAGTTTTGACCATCACATTTACATGGTTTCAATTTGTTTGAACAAGGAATTGCTAGTGTCATGTCTTGATTTTTAGATGCAGCTAGATGTTCTCAAATAAATTTTTTATGAAAGTATATGTTGCTACCAACTACCAATAAAATTATATAAATTGTTTAGAATTGATCAAGTGACTTATGTTTTTACTTATACATTAATAGAGTGTAAAAATCTGCTTATTATACATACAAAAGAAACATTACTTTATCAATTTTCTACATCAATTAAAAGATGGTTCAAGGCAAGACAAATATATGTTCAATTTATGATCAGAGATGGATAAGTTGAAATATGGACAATATAGATGAAAGGTGTCAAAAGATCAAAATATGGACCACAAGTCAAAATCCAAGAGGTCCAAGGACCATCATGAACAATATCTTCACTCAGAACACACTCATTGACATTAAATGCTTGTAACATTTAGCTTGTTTTATTATTTGTCTACTTTGAAAATGAGTTTTGGCCATCACATTTAGATTGTTTCAATTTGTTTGAACAAGGAATTGCTAGTGTCATGTCTTGATTTTTAGGTGCAGCTAGATGTTCTCAAATAAATTTGTTATGAAAGTATATGTTGCTACCAACTACCAATAAAATTATATAAATTGTTTAGAATTGATCAAGTGACTTATGTTTTTAACTTATACATTAATAGAGTGTAAAAATCTGCTTATTATACATACAAAAGAAACATTTCTTTATCAATTTTCTACATCAATTGGGGATATTTATTTTTGTAGAAATGCAAATTTTGTGCTTTGTGGTGTTCAAAGAGTGTTTTTGAATGCATTAATAATTTCACTTTGGTGAATAAATTTTTATTTGGAATTTTAAAAGTTCTTTCAAAATTGTCATAAATTAATGCACAAGAGCATATAGAAAAAGCAAAAAATTGAGATTGTAAAAATGTATTAAAAAATTACATCTAAAACAATCATAATCATCAATAAAAACTTCAATTAATTAAGATCAATAATTATTTTAATATGAATGCAACCCAAAAATCTACTGTACATCAATAACATATATAGTCCAATACCAAAAAATGACTTTCTAAGTAATTATCAAATTTTATTGAATGTAAATATCAGTACCTAGTTCCAGCCATCATTCTTTATAACCAGTTGAGAATTCATTAACCCTTGAATTCATGGATTTTCATAATAAAAATCCTTTTACCTTCTCGGAAGAAGATGTGAGAAAATATAATCAGTTATTTCTCTTTGAAATAAAAATTAAACATAATATATACAAAACTGTCTAAAACTGTCTTATATGAACAACCAGCTAAGTGATTAAATAAAAAAATCATAAATTTTTATTTTTATTTAATGAAAATAAAAACATAGAACGTACATGGACGTAGCAGTATTATTACAAATTCCGGGATATATTATTCTAGTGCATTGGCAGAAGTCGGTTATCTTTGGATCTCCCTGACCTGGGAAGGTAAATGGAATAAACTGAGTAACTGCACTGCACATGGTACAGAGAACACCACTCCAATTTTTCTGATTTGTGTTGTTGCTTTCTCTGGACCAGCTGCTGTAAGCATTAACATTATTGATAAACTATCAATAGCATTGAAATCAAACTGCTGTAAGCGTTAACATTTTGATAAACTATCAAAAGCATTGAAATCAAACTTTATTGCAATCTACAATAAATTCATCGGGTTTACACAGGCAGTCACATTATATGGCCTTACTCATCCCATTCGATGTTCTACATGAAAATGAAAGGGTTATTCAAATACCCAAGCTTTGCCTCTCAATAGCCAACTGTAAACCGATGATTACTAACAATCACGATCCTTAGCTATCAATATGGAAGATTTGCAATCTCAGTTTTGGCCGTGTGTATGTTTCTAGCAGTGTTTTTTCTTTGCATTCTTTGCACTGGCATGGATATTGCACGAAAACCATACTCAGCGTAGCTTTAATCCTGCGACTTCTCTGTCATTCACCATTGCCTGGAGGTGAAGCGGGATAGAGTTCACCTGGTGGAATCTCTACGAGTGCGCTCAAGGTCTTTAGGGTTCCATACCTTTTGGTATCCTACAGAACGATCTATACATTCTTGAAAGTTCATTCATCTGCAGTGAATAATCACTTTCAATTCATAATGTGTATTTGAAGAAAACATAATAGAGACTTCATATTTGTACATTGCAAAGCCATGCATCAAATTCATACCTTCTCATCTTTTATAGCAAGGAGTCACAACTGAATGTTTCTTTAAAATAAGCTGATTTTCATACTGGGAAAAGAGTTGTAGCTCTACTTTTTACACAGAAATATCCAAAATGACGACCCAGAAATGAACTGAATAAGATTGAACTAAAACAGTCAAAACAATTTTGGTGTTCTGTTAGATGAGTGATTGAATTTTAAATTAAAAATGAGAAAACAGTTTGAAAGCGTTATGCACCCTCAAGAATTCTTACAAATGGAATCTTGCCTTTATTAACTTTTTCTCACTGTCTACATGTAAATAATGTCTAACTCTTTATTTCTCAAGTTTCAATTATTCTTGAGCCGGTAAGAAGATACCCATTTTTGCTTTAGTTTATCGCTCATTTCAACACGTGTTTACCTATAATTTTGCATAACAAAAACCAAATTTAAGGGAGACCTCAGATGACAAAAACTAAATTTAAGAGAAACCTTATCCATATAATATGGACATGATTTTTCCAGAATCCACCTTTCCAGAGTAGTATGCAACACTGTCTTCCAACATGGTTGATTCAAAATCTGTCTCGTAGTAATCCATGTTATCCATCCCAATCTCCACAAAGATACCCAAAACATTTTTCAGTATAGCACGATTTATCTGTTCTCCCTCAGGTTCCCCATTAATCTAAGACAATCATCCTAACCAATATATGTAAAGTTACAAATCATGTAAAACCCAAAAAATATGTCTTATCAACAAAATGAGCTTATGATTATTTGTAACTTGGCTGAGATCAAGAACATACCAGTGAACTCACTACATTTATTACAGTAGTCTTGAGTTGGAAGAAGCATGAAAACACTCGGGCTCCAGCTGATATGATTACAGAATTTGCTCAATTGTTGCAATTCCAATTGCTACCTGTTTTGACAATGAGCTTCCTGGTCACCCAAGGGTAAAGAATCCTTCTTCATGATTGTTGTTGACATAGCTGGTTTGTAACTTTGTTTTATGAACCAAATTATTGTTTTATGCTTGTAGCCTTCAGGCAACCCAGCGATTGGGACGACCAATTAAGTCCATATGTAGTAGACGTGACCTGCTGATCTAGACGTGACCTCGGTGGTTGGTTGCACATCGATGTACACAACAAAACACAAAAAGAAACACAAAACACATAGGTTGCAAATAATTATTCCTTTCAATTGAATGATAAACAATTTATTTTTACAAGATGGATTACAATACGAGTTCATATTTGACTAGTTCTAATTGACATCGACCAAACAATACAACTGTGAGAGGGAATGCTACGTACTCAACTCTCCACACACACTATTCACCTTTTGGTTTGTGCTTTGCGCAGAAAGGAACAAAACTCTTTGAGAACAATACAAACAAAAAACACTCCCCTCAAATTTGATTTCCCATTGGTATTTATAGTTGCCCCTCAATGCACAATACCTCGCTTTCCTTCTAGAAGTTCACCTACTCCTAGGCATCTCCATGAATGCATTAAATACATCCTCTACTTCATTGTAGTGGACTTTTCCACCTGACCCTAAAGCAATTACCATCATAACTATTATTTAACTACCCTAACTACCCCGTCATTTTGTTTATTGGGTTTATGGTCATTTGGTTGGTTGGTAACTTGTCGGTGTCCATTTGGTTGGTAGGTTGTTGGAATCCGTTTGGTTCTCATATCTTTCCATTGCTCACCATTCGTTCGTCGACTAGTTCATACTTAGTATTTTGGCTATTTCCACCATCCGTTCTTTCGTTGATCAATGGTGAGAAATTTTGACTACTTCTATTGAACCGCATCTTTTTTACCATTACACCTCCCCTCTTGTCAATTGTATTTCTTATTTATTGGAGGTCATTGAATGTCATCTAGGCACTTTAGTTTTCTATCTTCTACTATTTCGATTGGGCCTTGATGCCCTTGCATCACTCTAGATCCACTTTTTACTCTTTTTTTAAATTCCCCCTCCCTTCTTCCCTTACCCCCTTGGTCGCATCGGGATTAGAACTCCATTGCATTTTGTGTGATTTTCATTAATCCTTTCTTTACGAATATAATTTTCCTATACAATAATATCAATTTTAGCAACCTCTTATACCTTCCTCAAAATTACTTAAGTTCTATGTGCTAACAGTGGTGATATATTCAATAGAAAAATACATTATGTAACCATGTTTTACTCTTGAAAAAAAATAGTCTAGTACTCACATCCACTTATTGTCCAATGTTTTGAGAGTTTAAATAGTTCTTGATTATAGATGATTGACTCTTAGGATTGATGGGCCTATTCTTCCACCATGCTAGATATACATTCAAATTCTACATTTCCTTCTATGAAAATTTGATTTTGATGACATAAAGTATTATTTCCTTATTGAAATTTTTGTTATGTCCTAGGAATAGAGCTAATTATTGGCTCTAAAATTAAATCCTCGATTTATCAAGTAGACCAACAATAACCAAACGACACTGGCATTTTCAATATCCACATAAGGATAAGGTCTCACCCAAGAATAAGAAGAATTACAAAGACATGTTTATTTATATAGCATGAAAATACAATATAATTGTAAACAATGCACACATTTAAAATTAAATCACCAACAAGATTCATCCATTTATAACAAAATACATGTATATCAAGATTCATGCAATCTCCTTATATCACTTACAATAAAGAATGGGTTCAAACCCTAACTCTAATCAATTCGATCATGCTCATACATGCCAACCATATAACTCTAAGTACATTCCTATATATAAGTTTCAAAGGGACACCAAACTTAGTTTTGAATAATTACAACTATATATAATATGGCCACATGACTTAGCATATTGATTATCTTTGTATATTGGTGTTTTTGGTGCTCTAAAAAAATTGCAAAACTTTGAAAATATGGTGATGACAACAAACAACAATATGTTTCATGAATAGTGATGGTGATAACATACTACAATTCTAGCTTCACAGATATGTGAAGGGTCATCTTATCATCAATATTCCTCTAAGGAAGGTTTTAAAACAATTCCACTTTAGTACCATGATTTATGTACTTAGGGATGAGTTTCGTACGCATCTCTTCATATCTAAAAGTACCACAACCTTTTTATTCCGTGAAACTTGAGCATGAAGATGTCAAAAATCATTTCACCATATCCCTCATAGTATATGAAAGTCTATCTTGATAAGGTTTCTTAAAACATTATCCCACCAAGAAAGTTAAATGCTTGTAACATTTAGCTTGTTTTACTATTTGTGTACTTTTAAAATGAGTTTTGACCATCACATTTACATGGTTTGAATTTGTTTCAACAAGGAATTGCTTGTTTCATGTCTTGATTTTTAGTTGCAGGTATGTTCTCAAATAAATTTGTGATGAAAGTGTAGTGCTACCAACTACCACTAAAATTATAGAAATTGTTTAGAATTGAACTAGTGACCTATGATTTTAACTTATAGAGCTTAAAAATCTCCTTATTATACATACAAAAGAAACATTGCTTTATCAATTTTCTAAGTCAATTGGGGATATTTATTTTTGTAGAAATCCAAATTTTGTGCTTTGTGGTGTTCAAATAGTGTTTTTGAATCCATCAATAAAATTGTACTATTAAAAAAGTGAGATTGTGAAACTGTGCTATTAAAAAATTACATGTAAAACAATCATAATCATCAATAAAAACTCTTTAATTAAGATCAATAATAATTTTAATATAAATGCAACCGCAAGAATCTACAAATGATTACTGTATATCAATAAAAAAATATGATCCAACACCAAAAAATGACTTTCTAATTAATTATCAAATTTTATTGAATGTAAGCATTCAATACCTCATTTCAACACTCATTTTCTATAACCACTTGAGAATTCATTAATTCTTGAACTTAAGGATTTCCATAATCAAAATCCTTTTACCTTCCATAGAATGAGAAATTAAACATACTATCTACAAAACTATGATCTATGGACAACTAGTGAAGTGATTAATTAAAAAAATTCAGATTATTGTGAATTTCAACTTCTATAATAAAAAAAATGGTGTATGTAATTTAATCAAAGCTCCAACTCCAATCATCATATCCATGGCCGAAATTTCAAGAAACCGAGTACACATTCCTGGAATCTCATTTATTTAATGAAAATAAAAACATACCAGCACTACAAGTATCCCTTCTCTCTATATAAAAGGAACCAGAACATTATTGTGCATGGACTTAGCAGTCTTAGTATAAATTGCAGGCAAGTGGGTTGGTATTTTTAAATGCATAAATAATTCACTTTGATAAATAAAATTTTATTTGATTTTATTTGGAATTTCATAAATTCTTTCAAAATTTTGTTACACCAGAACACAAAAAAAACAAAAAATTGAGATTGTAAAACTGTATTAAGAAATTACATCTAAAACAATCATAATCATCAATAAAAACTTTTTATTTAAGAGATCAATAATAATTTTAATATGAATGCAACAGAAGAATCTACAAATGATTACTTTATATCAATGATATATATGATCCAACACCAAAAAGATAACTTTCTAATTAATTATCAAATTTTATTGAATGTAACCATTCAATACCTCATTTCAGCTCTCATTCTTTATAACTAGTTGAGAATTTATTAACCCTTAACTCAGGGATTTTCATAATCAAAATCCTTTTACCTTCCAGAGAAAGAGCTGTGAGAAAATATAATAATATGTTATTGCTCTTTAAAGTAAAAATTAAACATAATATCTACAAAACAGTGGTTTATAAACAACTAGCTAAGTAATTAAAAAAATATATATATTTTATGAATTTCAACTTTTATAAAAAAAAATACTAATTACATCAAAGCTCCAATCATCGCATGTATGGCGAAAATTTCAAAAACCCAAGTTCACAGTCTTGGAATTTCATTTATTTGATGAAAATAAAAACATAGAAACACTAGAAGTATGCTCTCTCTTAGCAGTATTAGTACAAATTCCGGGGATTCCCAGTCCAACATATATTATTTTAAAGTGCATTGGCAGAAGTCGGTTATCTTTGGATCTGCCGGACCTGAGCAGGTAAATGGAATAAACTGAGTAACTGCACATGGTACAGAGAACCCCACTCCAATTTTTCGTATTGGTGTTGTTGCCTCCTCCGGACCAGCTGCTGTAATAGCGACAAGGTCATGCTCGCATGAAGTTACAGCATTCATATTTTAATAAACCATCAATAGCATTGAAATCAAAGTTTAAAGCAATCTACAGAAAAGAAAAATCACCTGAAATGGGGTTGTTTCTGCCTGCAGCTTCAATGCAGGGAGCTCCTGAAAGCAGCAGTATGATCATGGAAATCGTTGCTGTGAGAAGCAGAATAGAGGGAGTGCTCTTCATTTTTTTTCAATAGAGAAATAGTAAGTATTCTTCAACAAAACAGAGAAAGTTTGGAGTTGGTGAGAATTGCTTCTTGTTTCTGAGCTTGGTGGAAAGATTGAATTAATGCTGATATTATATATAGACCAGAAAACTAATGTTAAACATTTCGAAAAACAAAAAACACCAATTGTATGATTGACTCAAATCTTAAAAAGATGGCGCCCCTTGTATGATTGGCAAGGCATTGGCAGACTACAGTTTCACTTTGGGTTCAATAAATAAATAACCATGACCCGGCAGTGGCATGTTTCCTTGCTTTATTAATGGAAACACGTTCTACAACACCACTGACAGAGGAAACTCGGAGTGAAGCACCCCTGCCGCCGATCTCGGAATGAAGGATTTGGGTCAAGCTATCGAATCGATCTCTTCCGAAACAATCTATATTTTAAGCTCTTAGTAGGCGAAGCTTCTTCCAGCCGGTGGGCCAGGGGTCGAACCGTTCAGATACAAATGTTGTCCTCCCGAATGAACGAGCTATAAAGCCTGCACACTCTTGCCTTTATTGAGTGATGTGCTGGCTACTGCATCTTTCTGTGTATCCACGAAGCAACGATGGTAAAATATCATAAATGTTTATATGAAATTCAAAGTTGCATATTTAATTTTGATTGTGTTGGCATGGTTTTTTTTTAATTTCTAGTTTTTTAAATTGGAAAATGTGATAAATGTTTATATGAAATTTAAAGTTATCTTTTTAACTTTGATGGTGTTGGATTTTTATTCAGTACAATTACTTAATTTTTCACATTTTTATTTAGTTATTACTTATAAATTGTTGGTTATTCATTTATTAATTACTGACCTCAATTATCAGTTATATATTTATTGGCTATTGGTCATTTCTAAATGCCTTTGGATATTACCTCATATTTTGGGCTTCCTTGACGAGATCATCAACAAGAGTGTCACAAATTTATAACTGGGATTCATTTCAAGGTCGTCATATCTTGAGATGCTTAAATGCATATTTAAATAAGTTTCAATTAAAATAAAAACCAATAAAAATCAATATGGACAGTACACTTATCACATCTTGGGTACAGTCAAATTCTAAAAGTGCTAGATGGAAGGATTTTCCATTTCCTCAATTCTTTATTTTATTAGTTATTGTAAAAAAAATTAAGATTTATATATAGAAAATCTTAAATTTGCAATTCCAACAACTCTCTGAAAAAATAGACAACACAATAGTCAAAATAACTTTCAATTATTTAAACTCCTCAGTATAAAAAAACATAAATGGAAAAACATTATTTATATTTGACAAAACCCTAGTTTAAGATTTAAAAGAATCAATAATCCTTTATATAAAATGATATTTTTCCAATTATACCGTTATAACAAAATCAAGAGATATTCTCCAACACTAATAAACAAATATCGTATGCCAGATAGAGTACACTTTATGGTTCATGCCAATTAGTTTTATATTTTGGGTGTCATGATAGCTTCTTTATGTAAAGAAAAAAAAACATTTTGATGGTTATTATAATTTATATGGGTTTGTACAATATGGTATGTAGAAGTTAATTTTTTGGGGGGAAGTGAGTCAAACTCTTAAATTCTATATTGCTAGAAACCATGTTTGTTTTTCATAGTGTCCCTATCAAGAAGCATTAAACCACAGTGGATTCGTTTATATCGAATTTTTAAAATTAATCACTATAATCCACCTATGCACCCCACGTGTGTATATATTTTTTTCCCAAGAAAAACACTTTTATTCATAGGATAAACACGAACTGCTCTGTTGAGCTTCCACCTTGCTTTTCCTTTAAGGCTTCTTCCTTTACATTTCAGTTTTTGTTACAAAAAAACCTTCCATATTATGGTTGCTCTGACGAGCTTATAACAAAATGCTGCTTCTTAAATTTTCCATGGCTTTTGTAAATTGCAGGTTTAACCTCTCAAGTCATTTTGAAGAAATGGATGATTCATCTATTGCTGTGTTCCTCCACTTCGATAACCACATGTTGGATAGCTAAGGCAAATTTTGATAGAGTATCTTCCTCTGAGTTCATCTCTCTCTATATATGTGAAAAATACATATGTTTGAAATGGGACCTTGACACTTGGATTTCATTTAACCAATGGTGTAGATGTAGTACTCTAATAATTCTTTAACCATTGGTCCAATCAATTACCAATTTTGACTTGCCATAGATCTGAAGACTGTGTATTTTCCTATCCTTGGTTATATTTAGAACTTCCCATGGAGCTACTAGTTCGACTTTGCTATTGGAAGCTCACCCAATTGCATATTTTATACATAGTTTCGTGTTTCATGGTAAATTTATGACCCCTCCATCTCCTCGACATGGATCTTTTCCTTGATTGGCTCCATCGAAGTAAGCCCATGGAAGATTCTTGTTTATGTCTGGGGCTACAACTACTCTTCTCTTGCTTGTTGAAGGAATGATTTTCTGTTCCTATAATTTTTCCACTAGTAGCACACAAATAATGTCAAGAGTAACCCATTTATTTTGGAATATTGCTATGTTTCGTGCTCCCCATATGCTAAAAAGGAATAGAGTTGGGAAAGCATCATTAAAATGTACCCCATCATCTTGCCACCATTTATGTGTATGTTGTTCAAGCATTGCTTCACTTCGAGTATGTCTACTATTATTGGAGAGTGTCTTTGAGATTGAGTTCCATACAACCCCTACATAAAAACATAAACCAAAAAAGTGAGAGGTATTTTACTCACTTGTTTTACTTATTTAGTGCCATCCACACAATTATAGTGGTTTTCAAGGGACTTTGGATTCCCCATATTTTTCTCCACCACCATCTTTTTTTTCCTTCTTCCAATTCATTCCTTGAAAACTCATAACCTTGTTTTGCTGAGAATTCACCATATTTAACGTTCTTGGTCCATATTAGCTTGTCATGTGTTTCTTCATCTAGATGAACAAAACTCGCAACAAGTTTATCACAAACCTATTCCATTCTTCCTCTCCTTCTTCCCTTGGTCCAAGATCTTGAGATGTTTTCCATCCCATTCTCCCTATGTTATGTGGTTTTTGTCTCTTGGCATCAGCTAAAATTATAACCCTCTAAGCTCTCAATTGCAGGATTACAAGTTCTGACAATATATATTGCTCTCCTTCCACTACCCATTGGTCCTCTCAAATTCCTACTCTTCTCTTATTTCCTATTCTCCACGCAGTCCAACTTCCAACTAATGGAAACACCAAAACCAATGTTTTCCACCCTATTGATCCATTTCTATGGGTTTAAATGGGATTTGTGAACCATTACACTAATGTAGATTTAGGATAGTATTTCAAAGTCATAAGCATTCCCCACAACATGTCTGGATTATGTGCTAGTCTCCATAAAGGCTTTTCTCCAAGAGCTTTATAGAACAAGGAAGGGTCTTTTACTCACCAACCACAAAGCTCTTCTAGGAGTGCAAGGGAAGACCATTTGACCAAAGTTATTTGTTTAGATTGCTTGATTGGTGTCCACAAGAAAGAGAAGCATTTATTTCTTATCTTCATTAGCATTCGTTTAGGAATGTATGCTATAGATGCCCAATAAACTAACTACTTTGTAAGACTTCTTTGAAAATTGTTGATCTGCCTTCTATGGATAGGAAGATATTTTTCCATGATGGTTCCCTTCCCAAAACCAAGGACATCATCTACAAAGAGTGTACGCATGACCTCTTCCAAATTAGATACCTTGATTCCCTCAATCTTTCCTATTTCTTTGGCATTATGGATTAGACGACTCAATGCTTCTACTACCGATAAAAACATGAAGGGAGAGAGGGGGCATCCCTTTCTTAATCTTCTAGATGGAAAAAAAAAACTGAATTGGGACCCATTTATAAACACTGCAAAAGATGTTGACTGTATTCCTGTATAAGAAGACACTCTTCTCTTGTTCACCGTCTCATTTCGTGCTATGTGATTTCAATTTATTGATGTGTGTATCTTCATGATAATGAGAATTTGTTTATCTGAAAGTACAGTTTTTAGTGCATGTTATTTGAAAGAGTCACGTGTCTATACATCCCACCACTGCAATAGAAATTTTAGCAATTTCCATTCTCCATTATTATATTTATGTAGTTTGTAGCAATATTTTCAAATTTCATTATGTGACTATGTCTGTTCATAACAATCACGTTGAAATATTAACTAAAGATCATCGAATGTCTGCATGGCCTCTCCCAAGTGTAAGGGCACTTTCTAGATCAAATGCTGTGTAATGGCTTCTATGATTTGCGAGTTTCAATATATTGTTTCTTTGGAGGAGACCATTCATTTGCACCATAAAGATTGAAGCCATGATTGCAGTAGACTTTGCCACCTGGTTGTACTGCAATTAACATCATAACTATTATTCAACTACCCCAACTACCCCGTCATTTTTTTTCTTGGGTTTCTAGTCATTTGGTTGGTTGGTAACTTGTCGGCGTCTCTTTGGTTGGTAGCTTGTTGGCGTCGGTTTGGTTCTCATCTATTTCAGCTGCTCACCATTCGTTCGTAGACTAGTTCATAGTTGGTATTTTGGTTGTTTCCACCATTGGTTCTTTCGTCAATCATCAACCGTCTTCCTGGTTAGAAATTTTGACTACTTCTGTTGAACCGCATCTTTTTTACCACTACACCTCTCCTCCCGTCAATTGTATTTCCTATTTATTGGAGGTGATTGAATGTCATCTAAGCACTTCAGTTTTCTATCTTCGACTATTTCAATTGGGCCTCGATTCCCTTGCATCACTCTAGATCCACTTTTTACTCTTTTTTTTTAAATTCCCCCTCCCTTTTTTTCTTACCCCCTTGGTCACATGGGGATTACAACTCCATTGCAATTTGTGTGATTTTCATTAATCCTTTCTCTACGAATATAATTTTAATATACAATGATATCAATTTTAGCAACCTCTTAGACCTTCCTCAAAATTACTTAGGTTCTATGTGCTAACAGTGGTGATATATTCAATAGAAAAATACATTATGTAACCATGTTTTACTCTTGAAAAACAATCATCTAGTACTCACATCCACTTATTGTCCAATGTTTTGAGATTTTAAATAGTTCTTGATTATAGATGATCAACACTTAGTATTGATGGGCCTATTCTTCCACCTTGCTAGATATACATTCAAATTCTACATTTACTTCTGTGAAAATTTGATTTCGATGACTATAACAAATCAATTATTATGTGTGTAAGAAAACATAACCTTTATGAACAATGAAGGAATTACTTGCACCTTTTTGGTTTTTAACCCACTGACAATGTAATAGCATACCTTTGCCCTGCTATTTCGTTACCTTTAGTCACCTCCTTCCATCTTTGTTGGCCTGCTCAGACAACTTAATTCCTTGTTCATCATCGCCATGCATCCAAAAACAAATTCATTGGATTAGTTAGGTTTTTGCATCTTCCTACTTTCTAATTTCATGCTGAGCCCAAATAGGCCCGAGTGTTGTCACTCTGGATTTGATACCATTTGTAACATCCCCAAGTTATTAAAACCAAAAATATTTCCTTATCGAAGGATAACTTGGACTTTCAATACAACTACGCAAGTTAACTCTACCTTCAAAGCATTTCCTCTAGAGTGTTGTTTATCCCAATATACCTACAGCTTTGTTAATTATTCATAACCCACACATTTTATAAGAAATTCATAATATGTGGCAGTGTCTTTTATACATTATGATCTTTCTAACAGTCCTTTAGATTATAGTTTCCAATGAAGGCTTCACCTGCATTTGCGCCTACCAAGGCCAGTCTAAATAATAAGTAAACCTTGTGATCTAAAATTCATTCAAGTCATAGATGAATATGTTCAATCTCAATTGTCACGTCCCCAACCCTTCCGACTGGTGAAGAGGACGCGACCACCATGGCTAAACCACCCGGGCTAAGAGCCCATGAACATGTACATGCATAAAATTACATAAACAAAATGCTGCAGGGGAATACATTATAGTAAATCATACACCAATGCCATTGTTTATCATACACAGCTATAGTTAATTATCATGCACAGCAGAATCAACATACATTCAATAAGGATTCAACATGTTCAGTACATCCATTAATAATAAATATAGTTGCAGAAGTAAAAATGGACAAGATCACTTATCTTATGAAGAATTCGTTCCGCAACCAGCTACGTCACTGCAACGTTCCACCCAACCATAGGCCAGCGTGCTCCTTAATCTCTCAGCAGTGGTGCCACCCCCAAGCTGGGCATGATTCTCCAAGGAATAAGGGAACTAGGAGGCTTACACATAGCCAAGGATGTACAAAACATAGCCAAGCCAACACATTTGGGTTTATCAGGCCATCAAGGAGTTGGGAAAGGCTCAATGCTAAGCTGGTGAGCTCATTACAGAGCCAAGAACACCTACACCAGAACTAGCCTGACTTCTAAGACACCCACACACACCCAACACAAGGACTCGGTCCCTTCTCTTCTACATAGTCCCTCAGGCCTTGCATTCCCTTCCAATGCTATTCAGGGACTGTGGAGAAGAAAGCCAACCCTCTAGCTCTGTCTGTGTGGTTTCCAGCCACCAGTTTTATCAAGCAAAACTAAGCCCCCATCCCTTCTCCCAACACAGTCAGAAGCCCATCCATTGCACTCATGCAATCATTCAGCTCTTACAGCTTGACAGGGAAAACAACTCCAAACAGTCTACATCACCCCCAAAACGTAACAACAAACATAGCTCACGACATGGGGAAATTAACAGTCCCGAAATGTAATCAGTGAGCACAGCTCAGAGCAAGGGAAGCTGACTCCAATTAGTCTGCGCGTGAGTGAAACTTGCACCAGACTCCAAATGTGAAGGAAGATCATGACAATCACAGCGTAAGGGAGACATCCATCCATTTTGGGCAACTAACAAGCGGAAAATACTTACACAGGACGCACTGGGGGGAGAAAATACATACTCTTAGCCTGTGTGTGAAATTGAACAACAACCACGGTCCCTGCATGAGGACGAATAGCTCCTAGCCTATGCGTGGATGAACAGCAACCCGGAACCCACAAATCATCCCATGAGGGAAAGGTACGGCCACATCACCCGTAAATCCGCAGAGGAAAAACTACGTGGGTAAAACCAGGAAAATTCTTGTGCGTGAAAACAATGAGCAGACAATTGGAAGTGCGTGAAGGTGAACAACTAGCGGGAGGACGCAAAATTGTAGTGCGTGGGTGTTCAGCACACTCGTGGAGAGAGTGGTCCGTGGGAGTGATGGTAGCGGTTTCTTTTTCCATCGTGAAACCAACAGTGGTGGAGTGTGCATGTGGGTGAGGACTAACAGTCCTACCACCCCACTCCCAAAACAATTAACTTCCTCAACCACCAGCAGCCATTATTCAATGGAGGTGGTTGGGTAAACAAAGAGAGGTGACACATGGATTTTTACCCCATTGGCCAAGGTTTGACAAATTCCCCCACATCCTTATCCTTGTGAAGATCACGCCCCATCTCAATTTAGTTTCTGCGATCGTAGCTAGTTGAGTTCATTTAATTAATTATAGCTGCATATTTACATGATGATAAACATAATATATGCCGCATGCCCTGATATACCATCGGTGACAAGTCAAAATCCAAAACATAACACAACGGATCAATGGCGGAGCCTTGGCCTTTAGCTCCACACCATGATCATTACAGTCTATACATCATGTACCTTTAATGCAACAGGGTCAAAACCGGGGTATTACATCAATAAAAACTACTTATAGGAAGCTTGTAACATACCCATATTGGTAATTAAATAGACCATTTGGAATATGATGAGACACATATTTCTACAGACTATGATCTCATATCGGATCTCATACAAGCATGTAAAAAAAAGTAAATTAGTAGTACCTAATCACTACAAGCCTTTACATTGAAAGAAATTTAATTTATGTTACATGAAAGACCTTATTTAAAAAATGTATTGTTAACTTGACCTATTTCCTTTCACAGGGCATATATATGAAGTGATTTCCCCTAAACGTAATGAATGGGATTCTCACTATTGCCCCAAAACTCACCAAGTGTCCCTGGACAACATTTTCATGCAACATTGAAATCGACATAATTCTAAAACATGAGGTCGGATCGACGAACCGTCAAATCTGTTGGTCTCTTGGCATGCGGATTGCCTCTAGGTGGCCCTCTCCCTCGTGTTTTCATGGCCCAATGAATTCATTGTGCATTGATTTTGTAAACAAGGGTTTTGCTTAGTTTCCTTCAATGCAACTCGTGCATTGGTAGGTGAACTATGGAAAACCCTCGACCATGCGTATATTTGTAGGGTTCCCATATCATCCTTTCCAGTATAGAGTTTCAAGATCCAACAACATGCAATTTTGCTGCTCCATGTGGTTTTTTGCTCTGAGACCGAAAGTCACCAAGTGTGCGTGAACAACATTTTCATGTGACTTTCAACTTGACATAGCTGAGAAACCTGAGGTCAGATCGATGAACCATTGAATCCCTTGGTATGTTGGCATGTGATTAACTCTAGGTGGCCCTCTTCCTTATGTTTTCATGGCCCAGTGACTTCATTATGCATTGATTTTGGGTGAAAACATGAAGTTGGGTAACACTTCTGTGAGAATCGGGTGCTCAAACAACATAGCGGACGTTATTCGGCCGAATAACTATATTTATTCAGCCGAATAACGAAGTTGGGTAACACTTCTGTGAGAATCGAGTGCCCAAAAAACATAGCGGACGTTATTCGACCGAATAACTATATTTATTCGGACAAATAATTATAGTTATTCGGCTGAATAACGAATCCTTTACTTAGATGAATAACCTTTAATGGTGAGCTGTTTAATTTGACGGAACACATAGTCGACCGGTAATTTTTACGGTCGTTTCAATACTTATTCGACCGAACAATTTTTAGCCCAAATAAATGTTCGGCCAAATAATTGTTCAGTCAAATAATTATTAGGCCGAAAAATTGTTCAGCCGAATAATTATTCGGCCGAACAATTATTCTACATAAATGGTTAGCTTCGGGCCCATTTTCATTGTTTTCGCCTGCAGTCATTTGTCCTCATCCTGTTGTGTTTCTCCCACCACCCGATTTGTTGGTTGTTGCTCGTCATCCCCATCCATGTCACCGTTCCTCTTGACGTGTACATCCGCCATCCTGGCACCCCGCTACCTGTCTAGTTTTCTCTCAGTGTGGAGGTATGTTTGTGGAGGTCACTTTGTGATGGTCTGCTCGACGTGGAGGCCGAACACTGTCTAGTTTCCTCTCGGCATGGAGGTATGTTTCGCATGGGGGTCTGTTCATGGAGGTCACTTCATGGGGGTGTTTGTGGTCTTTTCTTGGAGGGTCTGTTTGTGGTATGGTCTTGCTGTGCTGCCCCTTGCGAGGTAAATGTTTATGCAATTGCTTTTATAATCTGAAACATTGAATATGTGATTTATCTCTTGTTGTAGTCAATGGCTTATATTCGTTTTTTGTCGTAGTATTACAGAGTTAAAGTTTGCATATGTTAATTAGTAGTGTATAATTCTTATAGTTTTAATTTTAGTTAATACCTATATGACGAAGCTAGCCGTCCATGAACTTTGTCCATGTTAACAAAGTTGATGAACTCTATCCAGATGGATAGAGTTGATGAACTATGTCCATTTGGACAGAGTTCAGAAGACTTTAATCCAAAATTGATTAAACCAGTTCAAAAATCCCCGCCCTTAAGGCTGTTGTCGTCTTTATTAAAGTTTTAAAAATGTATTTTATATGGTAATCTGCCAAATTAACAAGATGAAAATGGAATTACCTGTCCCCAATACAATACTATGGAATCTCTGTAGGCCTCTTGGTGTGATTATTTAATTTGTATGGTTGATTATGAATAGATGCTTTAAACCTGGTCAATAATGGGGAGATAGGTGGACAGAGTTGAAATCTATCCAAATTGACAGGGTTGATGAACTCTGTCCAAATGTGGATAGAGTTGATCAACTCTGTCCATGTGGACAGAGTTGAAATCTATCCAAATTGACAGGGTTGATGAACTCTGTCCAAATGTGGATAGAGTTGATCAACTCTGTCCATGTGGACAGAGTTGAACAACACTTAGATGGATAGTTCATGAACTCTGTCCAGATGGACAGAGGTGATGAGCTCTGTCCAAAAGGATAGATTTGATGAGCTTTGTCCACATGTGGACAGAGTTCATCAAATTTCTCCAAATAGACAAAACAACGGATTATACATAGAAAAACATAGTTCATGCATATTTCATCAACTCTTTCCCTGATAACTTTACTTAGAAAAACATATTTTAGTACGTTTTGAATAAATCATAAAAAAAGACATTATTACACATAAAACCTCAAATTTTCTAATTACTGATCTGTTTGATCTTATGTATTTTTAATCTAAATCATAAAAGAAACATATAACTTGTATAATGTTTATTAGTTATAGTTTATACTTACTATTATATTAAGATATTGTGCATTTTTTTAAAATTTTAATCTAAGTTCATAGGTATAATAAGGAAGATATTTGTATTAATTTTTTCCATGGACAAAGTTCATGAATGAATACTCTGTCCATGGACAAAGTTGATGAACTATGTTCACATGGAGTGATGAACTTAACTCTATCCATGTGGATAGAGTTGATGAACTCTATCCATGTGGACAGAGATTATGAACCCTATCCATGTGGATAGAGTTGATGAACTCTGTCCATGCAGAGTTCATCAACTCTGACTCTGATCAATTTACTTAGCATAAGGGATATTTTTTATGATTTTATGGAATAATGAAAATATTTGTAGTTGACATAAAGAAATATAGCTTTAATTTCATATTTGATGATATTGGTTCCATTAATTTTGAAAATCTAAAATACATAAAAAAATACAGAGATTGCTACATTAATTTCTCATACATCCAACAATAGTGTAGCTATTTTCATTTTGAGAACTAGCACAAGCAATTGGAACCTCAAGAAAGACATTATACAAACATAGCAAATTCAGAATGCAAATAGATGAAAATGATGAACTTGCTTGCTGGGCAATTATTTGTAGACAACCTTACAAAGATAGAATGGGAGAAGGTGTTAAAGATATTGTATAGAAATATTGGTTGGAACATGCTCGAGTTTCACCAAATTCAAGGGATGTGATATGACAATGACTATCACAAAATGTATATGAAATCTGTCCAAAACATATAATGGAAATGACACAAGTACAATTGTTCAATAAATTCAAGGAGAATCATCATGGAATTAATATGTCGATCACTACATTTGTGCAACAAAAACCTTAGTATGTTACACCTATTACTATACATGACACATGCTGTTGTTGTTATCATGTGCAATTTCAATTATATTATGACACGTTTCTTGAATTTGGTAAAATGCTTTGGACAAATTCACCACCTCCACCCACATTACATGAATTCATATCTCAAACCCTATGTGAGAGAAATCACCATGAAGTATTTTATAATAAGAAATGTGTCAATGGAAAACATTGTCATGGTTGTGGAAATCTTGTTTTATTCCACAATAATTACCCTATCGATAATGATCAGTCGCTTTCAAATGTAACCGTTGATTGGAGAAGAGATGAATACAACATTTATTCTACAAGTTCTAGTGACGCACATTCCAAAAGAATTGAATTGTGAGAAGGTAAAATATGTGTGACAGATTTTCTCAAGAAATTTGAAAGTGAAATTTATAAATACAACAAGCATTCACATAGAGCACGATGGAAAGACCTTCAATTCAAACATTCCTGTGAAATTTTTTCAGCTAGAACAATTTTGTCTGTGGTTGATTTTGCATAAAACTGCACATTTTCTACACAAAAAAAGATTCAAAGTGAATACTATAATTTTGACCAAGTTTCGATATTTTTCCATGTTCTATATAGACATTCTCAACAAGATGTTGATGGCATTGAAATCACATGTGACAATCGAGATGTGATTAAAGAATATTACTTTTATATCAGCGATGATCATACACATGATACACATTTTGTTCAACATTGTATTGAAAAAATTTCTATGGTTCACTAAAAAGTCGTAAAGTTAAATTCAATGAACATTGGATATGGTCGGATGGATGCACGGGATAATTTAAATCTTCAGGATCATTTTTTTGGTTATGTCAACTTCAGAAAGCAATGAACATTAAACATCGCTAGAATTTCTTTGAAACTGCACATGGAAAAGGTGAACATGATGGTGCAGGAGCATGCGTAAAAAGAGCACTTCGAAGATGGAAAATGAACCATTCTTCTAGATGATTCCATTCAGCTGCAGAGGTTTTCCAATGGTGTAAATAAAATCTAAGCCATGATTGTAGTCAACAATCAAAATATGTGTGCAAGTATGTACATTATTTTTTTAATTTATATTAATTGTCAATTTAAAAAATGTATGTACTAACATTGAAGTTTTTGTACACTAATATTAAAAGTTGTCATTTGTGATTTATCATTTATTGTGTAGGTTTTTTTGGCTTTTTGGGGTCCAAGATATAGATAGATCAATACCATATGAGGCTAGCACCATACATGAGACTAGAGAACTTCACTTTATTCAAACAAAATCCTTCCAAAACGTGTTTGCATTTGACAGTAGAAAGCAAACATGTTTCTGTCATATTTGCAGTGAAAATGTTGAATCTACAGAAGTTTGTGAAAGCATAATGAACAAATACGTAAAATATTGGAAACACATAGAGATTAATCCAACTATATCATTTCATATAGATTGCAAGCATTCCATTGCGATGTTTTTAACTATATCATTTCTTGTTTTATGTTAAGATTGGCTATCATGCTTAAATATGGATTGATGTTTTAGAATTCAGAATAATTGTGTACTTAGTCATTTAGTATGTTACCTTATTAGAATTCATTGAACTTTAATTTATTAAAATTTAGAATCAAATTGCTAATATTACCTTAGTAATAAAAAATATTAGAATTCAAAATCAAGTTGCTAATGTTACCTTAGAAAATTTATGGATTGAGCTATAATTTATTAGAATTCAGAATCAAGTTTCTAATTTTACTTTAGTAATAAAAAATATTCCTATCAAAACTTCCTAACATTCACTCGTACATCCATATATTTGTGCCTATCAAAACTTCCTAACATTACTAACATTTCCTAACATTCATTTCTAACATTCCCCACATTGATTCTTAACATTAGATTGCATATATCAAAACTTCCTAACATTCCTAACATTCCTAAAATTCTCAACTTTTCAACACTAAAAATATGTTACATATACAAACATACATAAATTTACTAATACATACATTCATATAATTGAACCTATCTAAACTTCCTAACATTTTCTAACATTCATTCTTAACATTCGTTCCTAACATTCATATATTTGCACCTGTCAAAGCTTCCTAGTTCCTTTCCTAACATTTATTCCTAACATTCATGTATATTTGCACCTATCAAAACTTCCTAGTTCCTTTCCGAACATTCATTCCTAACATTCATGTATATTTGCACCCATCAAAACTTCCTAACATTCCAAACATTTTCCTAACATTCATTTCTAACATTCCCTGGACATTGATTCCTAAAATTCCCCACATTGATTCTTAACATTAGATTGCACCTATCAAAACTTCCTAACATTCCTAACATTCCTAAAATTCTCAACATTCATATATTTGCACCTATCAAAACTTCCTAACATTCCCAGCATTTCCTAACATTCTCCATGTTCATTCTTAACATTAACATTCCTCATATATTCGTTCTTAACAAATTGGATTGCTTTCATTCTTAACGTTAACATTCCCCATATTCATTCTTAACAAATTGGATTGCACCTATCAAAACTTCCTAACATTTCTAACCTTTACATATACATGTATATAATAAAAAAAACAATGTCTAAGATCAATGTATGTATGTATATAATCCACAAAATCAATCATGAACATGTGAGCTCAATGTACATGTATATAATCAAAAAATTAGTCATGAACATGTCAGTTCAATGTACATGTATACAATCCAAAAAAAAAATAATGAACATGTGTATAATCCTAAAATTAAGATCCTTGATGTCTGAATCAAAGAAGTCCACCACTATCCTCCACTAGGGCCTTCCCTTGGACTCATAAAAATATGAAACATGTATAAAAACAGATTATGAATATCATAAATTATTTAAACAATTTTAAACGAAAATAAAAAATTTAAACATTAAACTAATATATAGAAGAATAATACAATTATTAACAAAATTACCTCAAATTCTCTATCATTCAATGGAGTCTTCTCTTTGCCTCTAAAAGGTGGAGGAGACCCAAGCTGCAACATGTATAAAAATAGTTTATAAATCTTACAAACTATTTAAACTATTTTAAACTTAATTCAAAAAAATAAAATATTAAACTTACAATTCAACCACTATCCTCCAATAGAGTCTTCCCTTTGCCTCGAAAGATTGAAGAGACCTATGCTTCAACATATATAAAAGCAATTTACAAATATCAAAAATTATTTAAACTATTTAAACTTATATATGAGAGAATGATTTGGGTAATAGTACATAACTTGAAGTAGAAATAAGTGAGAACATTACTACTTCTACTTCCTCTAAATTTTATGTGTAGATGTGTAGATATCAGTCGTGGAGTAATTGGAGTCATAGATTTGATCAATCATATCTATAACTCCAAATACTCTATGACCCATATCTACAAATAAAGATAAATGACCCTTCTTTATATCAATGACACTGCGACCATGGATGATAAGGGGGAATCATCTCTACCACTATAGCCACCTCGATGATCAGATGAATGTGAACAATACAATAAGCTTGAATCCCAAGGTGAAGTTGATAATCTTCGATTTTCATTTCGGACACCAACTCCTCAAAAATGTGATGACCTCCAATGCTTCTGTCTCAAAGGCTGCTCTCTTTCCATTGGATATGATATCTACAAGTTTATAGAAATATCAATTTCTTCATGTTAATTAATCAACTTCAAAGACCTAGCTACTATAAAAACTAAGATTTCAATAAGGACCTAAATATCCCTAATATTATCTAATAGTTCTCTAAATTATTATAGCTAATTTATTATCTATTTCCATTTGATATGATATCTACTAGATTACGCAAATCAACTCATATCATATTCAAATTCTACATGTTAATTCCTCATCTTCAAAGACCTAGCCACTAAAAAGCTAAGTTTTTAATAAAGACCTATATGTCCTTAATATTATCTAATATATCAACTCATTACATATTCAAATTCTGCATGTTAATGCCTCAACTTCAAAGAACTAGCTACTATAAAAACTAAGTTTTTATTGCCTAGATGTCCCTCATATTATCTTATAGTTCTTAATAAAATAGCTACACTATTGTTGGATGTATGAGAAATTAATGTAGCAATCTCTGTGTTTTTTATGTGTTTTATATTTTTAAAACTATGTTTTTAATAAAGATCTAAATGTCCCTAATATTATCTAATAGTTCTCAAAATGAAAATAGCTACACTATTGTTGGATGTATGAGAAATTAATGTAGCAATCTCTGTATTTTTTTATGTATTTTAGATTTTTAAAATTAATGGAACCAATATCATCAAATATGAAATTAAAGCTATATTTCTTTATGTCAACTACAAATATTTTCATTATTCCATAAAATCATAAAAAATATCCCTTATGCTAAGTAAATTGATCAGAGTCAGAGTTGATGAACTCTGCATGGACAGAGTTCATCAACTCTGTCCACATGGATAGGGTTCATAATCTCTGTCCACATGGATAGAGTTCATCAACTCTATCCACATGGATAGAGTTAAGTTCATCACTCCATGTGAACATAGTTCATCAACTTTGTCCATGGACAGAGTATTCATTCATGAACTTTGTCCATGGAGAAAATTAATACAAATATCTTCCTTATTATACCTATGAACTTAGATTAAAATTTTAAAAAAATGCACAATATCTTAATATAATAGTAAGTATAAACTATAACTAATAAACATTATACAAGTTATATGTTTCTTTTATGATTTAGATTAAAAATACATAAGATCAAACAGATCAGTAATTAGAAAATTTGAGGTTTTATGTGTAATAATGTCTTTTTTTATGATTTATTCAAAACGTACTAAAATACGTTTTTCTAAGTAAAGTTATCAGGGAAAGAGTTGATGAACTATGCATGAACTATGTTTTTCTATGTATAATCCATTGTTTTGTCTATTTGGAGAAATTTGATGAACTCTGTCCACATGTGGACAAAGCTCATCAAATCTATCCATTTGGACAGAGCTCATCACCTCTGTCCATCTGGACAGAGTTCATGAACTATCCATCTCAGTGTTGTTCAACTCTGTCCACATGGACAGAGTTGATCAACTCTATCCACATTTGGACAGAGTTCATCAACCCTGTCAATTTGGATAGATTTCAACTCTGTCCACATGGACAGAGTTGATCAACTCTATCCACATTTGGACAGAGTTCATCAACCCTGTCAATTTGGATAGATTTCAACTCTGTCCACCTATCTCCCCATTATTGACATGGTTTAAAGCATCTATTCATAATCAACCATACAAATTAAATAATCACACCAAGAGGCCTACAGAGATTCCATAGTATTGTATTGGGGACAGGTAATTCCATTTTCATCTTGTTAATTTGGCAGATTACCATATAAAATACATTTTTAAAACTTTAATAAAGACGACAACAGCCTTAAGGGCGGGGATTTTTGAACTGGTTTAATCAATTTTGGATTAAAGTCTTCTGAACTCTGTCCAAATGGACAGAGTTCATCAACTCTATCCATCTGGATAGAGTTCATCAACTCTGTTAACATGGACAAAGTTCATGGACGGCTAGCTTCGTCATATAGGTATTAACTAAAATTAAAACTATAAGAATTATACACTACTAATTAACATATGCAAACTTTAACTCTGTAATACTACGACAAAAAACGAATATAAGCCATTGACTACAACAAGAGATAAATCACATATTCAATGTTTCAGATTATAAAAGCAATTGCATAAACATTTACCTCGCAAGGGGCAGCAGAGCAAGACCATACCACAAACAGACCCTCCAAGAAAAGACGACAAACACCCCCATGAAGTGACCTCCATGAACAGACCTCCATGCGAAACATACCTCCATGCCGAGAGGAAACTAGACAGTGTTCGGCCTCCACGTCGAGCAGACCATCACAAAGTGACCTCCACAAACATACCTCCACACTGAGAGAAAACTAGACAGGTAGCGGGGTGCCAGGATGGCGGATGTACACGTCAAGAGGAACGATGACATGGATGGGGATGACGAGCAACAACCAACAAATCGGGTGGTGGGAGAAACACAACAGGATGAGGAAAAATGACTGCAGGTGAAAACAATGAAAATGGGCCCGAAGCTAACCATTTATGTAGAATAATTGTTCGGCCGAATAATTATTCGGCTGAACAATTTTTTGGCCTAATAATTATTTGACTGAACAATTATTTGGCCGAACATTTATTTGGGCTAAAAATTGTTCGGTCGAATAAGTATTGAAACGACCGTAAAAATTGCCGGTCGACTATGTGTTCCGTCAAATTAAACAGATCACCATTAAAGGTTATTCATCTAAGTAAAGGATTCGTTATTCAGCCGAATAACTATAATTATTTGGCTGAATAAATAATTATTCGGTCAAATAATTAGTAGCTGAAACAATTGTTGTCTGAATTGCTCTACGTGCAGCACTGATATCTTTCTTTCTAGATTTTCCAAATTTGTTTATTGCATCACCTATATTTTCTGTCACAATATGTTTCAGTTTCGACTCTTTTGTCGCCTTGTGAATATCCAATAACGACGTAGCAACTTCTAACTTCTTGGACACTAATAAACATCTCAAAATTTGCACTTGTCCTGCTATTGAACAATCCTTGAGAATATCATCATAAATTTTTGTAGCACGATATCGTGCAACATGTATCGATAATTTTTCTCCATATTTGTCGCAATCAATATCTTCTAACATTTCATCATCAATGGTGAAAGTACCTATACATCAACTTAAATTTAATTTAACATATGTTCAAAAATAAAATTCATTATAACAAATGATTTTGAAAATACATGATATATACATACCAGGTCCAATTTCTGGATCTTGGTTTTGATCTTCAATATTGACTTCATCAAGATTAACATGTAAATCACTATTTACATCTTCAACAATGGTCTCTTCGACATCCATTTGTTCTTTTTGTACCATATTTTCAATTTCCATTTCATCAACAGTGTCATGTAAATCTGTTCTTATATCTTCAATTCTTTCTTCCGTTTCTGCAACCCTTGGTCTTTTGGTTGTATTTTTGAGTTTTTGTTTTTCCCTATTAGCATCATCATCACGTTTACGATCACTTTTTTTTTTACAGTTTCTTTTATTGCCCATGATTGCTTACTCTCCTTTTGAAAAACCCTTGGAAAAAAATAAGAACACCTTGTAAATAAATCTTCTTTGTAAAACAATTGGAAAAAAAAAACTCTTTGAAACAAAACCTTATTTGAAAAAACAACTTATATAAATATTTTGTAAAAAAAACTTATTTGCAAAAATACTTTGCAAAAAGACTCTTTGGAGAAAACCCATTGCAAAGGACCTAGTTTGCAAAAATACCTTGGAAAAAAAACTTTTTGAAAAAACCCCTTGCAAAGAAATAACTCCTTTGCAAAAATACCTTGAAAAAAAAACTCTTTGGAAAAAAACCCATTGCAAAGAAATAGCCTACTTTGCAAAAATATCTTGGAAAAAAACTCTATGAAAAACCTTCTTACAAAGAAATAACTTCGTTTCAAAAATACTTTAGAACACAAAATCTTTGGCAAAAGTGCCTTGGGAAAAAACTCTTTGAATGTACCCCTTGAAAATAAATAAGAGGAAAAATACCTTGTAAAAAAAATACTTTGGCCAAAGAAATCTCCCCTGAAAACCCCTTCAAAAATTTATTTACTTATACAAAATGAATAGGGGAGAAAATAATGAGGCTCTTTCGTTTTACTTATATGAAATGAAGAGGTGAGGAAATAATGAGGCTCTTTCGTTTTACTTATATGAAATGAAGAGGTGAGGAAATAAAGGGGCTCTTTCATTTTACTTATACAAAATGGAGAGGTGTGAAAATAATGAGGCTCTTTCATTACACTTATACGATATTTTTTCCGGCCGACGATTTTTTTTTTTGAGCTTAGTTTTTTGGCCGAACAACCTTGCTTGTAAGGTCTCCAATTTGGAAAAACATTGTTCGCCTAAATAATTATTCGGCCGAATAACCTTTGAGACATGTAACCTACACAGTTTTCAGGCTTCTCCATTTTCGGAAGGTAAAATGGATGCCTTACACTACAAATCAACTATCATACTTGATACCTTGAGTTTCAACATTAAATCTACTTTCTATAGGTATATATTTTGTTGAGTATAGGTGAGATCCGATATTTTTATTTATTTTTGTTTCTTAACATGTGCCGAGTTTAGTTTCATCTCTTTCAAAATGTGGTGAAATGAAAAATATATAACTTTAAAAGTACACCCCCAAAAAAACTGAAACAAATATGGTGCGCTTAATTGGAGTGTCTACTTCAAAAGGATATTCGTAAATTTTCAAGTTTTATAGTCAATTGAGAGAAAAGTGACGCAACCAAAAATATGTTTAAAACCGACAAGGTTTTCCCATTGATTGAATTCAAAAAAATATTATAATTAGTAGATAGACCCATTGGTTACAAAGTTTTAGTCATTACAATAGTATATTGTGTGTAGCTTGTCGTAGCATATTTGTTTTTTGCAAAACACATGTTTAACAATGATTTTACGGGCACAACAAAGCATGACTATTTTTAATCCTTTCATTTCATAAGGACACACTGCCAAACATTTGCTAAAACGACACATCAAATCTCAATAAAAAAAAATGAAAAAATTATGAATAGAAAGCTAACATAATTCTCTAAAAGTTTTGTTTCTACTCAAAAGTGAAATTATAAACAAAAATATCACTTTCATTCGCCCCAAGTTTAAAAACATTAAAAAATCAAATTTATTTTCTCATAAGACCCCCGAAAATAGACACTTATATTCATGGATTCACCCTTTTTTAAACTAGGGTTTTTCTAGGTTTCCTTCAATACAAATATTTCATGGGTGGGTCAACTTTGCAAAACCTCGGTCGTTCCTGTGTTGGTAGGGTTTTGATATTGGCCTTTCCCATACATAGTTATAGGAGTCAACATCATGCAATTTTTCTGCTCCGTTTCGTTTTTCGCTCCCAAAACGAAAGTCACTAAGTGTCCATGAATGACATTTTCATGTGACTTTCAAATTGACATAACTCAAAAACCTGAGGTCGAATCGATGAACCGTTGACTTCATTGGTCTCTTGGCATGCGATTACCTCTAGGTATCCCTCTCTCTCTTGTTTTCATGGTCGAGTGACTTTATTATGCATTAATTAAGTAAGCTCGGACTTTGCTTAGTTTCCTTCAATGCAACTCTTGCATTGGTGTGTCAAATATTCAAAACCCTCGACTGTTCCTATGTTGGTAGGGTTACCATATCGGCCTTTCCCAAACAAATTTGCAAGAGCCAACAACATGCAATTTTGCTCCTCCATTTGGTTTTTTGCTCCTGGACCAAAAGTCTCCAACTGTCCCTGAACGACATTTTCATGTGACTTTCAACTCGACATAACTGGGAAAATTGAGGTTGTTTCAACGAACTATCAAATATGTTGGTATCCTAGCATGTGATTACCTCTCCCTTGTGTTTTCATGGCCCAATGACTTCAATGTGCATTGATTTCATAAACTAGCATTTTGCTCAATTTCCTTCAATGCAACTCTTGCATTGGTGGGTCGACTATGTAAAATCATCAACAGTGACGGTGTTGGTAGGGTTCCCATATCATTCTTACGTATATAGAGTTGTTGGAGTCAATGACATGCAATTTTGATGCTTTCTTTGTTTTTTCTCTCCCGATCGGAAAGTCACCAAGTGTCCCTGAATGACATTTTCATGTGACTTTCAACTCTACATCACTAGGAAACATGAGGTCAGATCGATGAACCTTCAAATCCATTTGTCTCTTGGTATGTGATTACCTCTAGGCGGCCCTCTCCCTCATGTTTTCATGGTCCAGTGAATTCATTGTGCATTGATTTCATAAACTAGGCTTTTGCTCTGTTTCCTTGAATGCAACTCTTGCATTGGTGGGTCAACTCTGTAAAACCATCGATCGTTCCTATGTTGGTAGGGTTCCCATATCATCCTTTCCCATATAGAGTTGCAGGGGCGAATGACATGCAATTTTGTTGCTCCATTTTGTTTTTCGCTACGAGACTAAAAGTCACCAAGTGTTTGTGAATGACATTTTGATGCGACTTTCAACTCAGCATAACTTGAAATCCTGATGTTGAATTGACAAACCGTTGACTCCGTTGTTCTCCTAGCATGCGATTACCTTTAGGTGGCCCTCTCCCTCATGTTTTCATGGCCCAGTGACTTCATTGTGCATTGATTTTGTAAACTAAGGTTTTTCTTAGTTTCCTTAAATGCAAGTCTTGCATTAGTGGGTCAGCACTACAAAAACATCGACCGTTCCTATGTTGGTAGGGTTCTGAGATCAGTCTTTCCCATACAGACTTGTAGGAGCCACCGACATGCAATTTTGTTGCTCTATTTTTTTTTTCACTTCTGGACCGAAAGTCAGCAAGTGTCCTTGAATGACATTTTCATGCAACTTTCAACTCAACATAACTCGAAAACATGAGGTTGGATCGATGAACCTTCAACTCCGTTGGTCTCCTAGCAACCAGTTACCTCTAGGTGGTCCTCTCCCTTGTGTTTTCATGGCCTAGTGACTTCATTGTGCATTGATTTTGTATAGTAGGGTTTTTCTCAGTTTCCTTCAATGCAACTCTTGCATTGGTGGGTCAACTATGCAAAACCATCGATTGTTCTTGTATTGGTAGGGTTCCCATATAGTCATTTCCTAGATAGAGTTTCAAGAGCCAATGACATACAATTTGGATACTCCGTTTTGGTTTTTCGATTCTGGAACAAAAGTCACTAAGTGTCCGTGAATGACATTTTCATGCGACTTTCAACTCGACATAACTCAAAAACCCGAGGTTGGATCGATGAACTGTCGACTTAGTTGGTCTCTTGGAATGTGTTACCTATAGGTGGCCCTATCTGTCATGTTTTCATGGCCCAATTAATTCATTAAGTGATGATTTATCTCCTTGATTTCTCTCCTTGTTGACTCAATTGCTCTCCTTGCATGCTATTACCTTTCAGTGGCCTCTCCCTCATGTTTTCATTGCCTCGTGACTTCATTGTGCATTGATTTTGTAAACTAGGTTTTTTCTCAGTTTGCTTCAATGTAGCTCTTGCATTGGTGGGTCAACATTGCAAAACCCTCAACCATTCCTATGTTGGCAGGGTTCCCATATCGACTTTTCCCATATAGACTTACAGGAGTGAACAACATGCAATTTTGTTGCTCCATTTGGCTTTTCGCTTCTGGACTGAAAGTTACCAAGTGTCCATGAACGACATTTCGATGCGACTTTCAACTCGACATAACTTCGAAACCTGACGTCGGATTGATGAACCGTTGACTCCTTGGTCTCTCGGAATGCGATTACCTCTAGGTGGCCCTATCCCTCATGTTTTCATGGCCCAATGAATTCATTGTGCATTGATTTCATAAACTATGGTTTTGCTCAGTTTCCTTTAATGCAACTCTTGCATTGGTGGGTAAATTTTGCAAAACCCTTGACCGTACCTATTTTGGTAGGGTTCCCATATTGACCTTTACCATATTGACTTGCAGGAGCCAATGACATACAATTTTGCTGCTCCATTTGTGTTTTAGCCCCCGGTCTGAAAGTCACCAAGTGTCACTGAATGACATTTTCATGTGACTTTCAACTCAACATAACTCAAAAATATGAGGTCGGATCGACGAACCATCGGCTCCATTGGTCTCTTGGCACGCGATTACCTCTAGGTGGCCCTCTCCCTTGTCGTTTCATGGCCCAATGTGTCTAGATACCACTAAGAAAAAACATGTTGCAGCATTAAGAAAACACTATGTGTCTAGAAATCACATCCTATATTATTCTTGTACTAAAGTATAAGCCAACAACCCACATAATAAAACTAGGGTTCACAAATTGAGATATGGAACTACAAACTAGGGTTTTATCAACTCTTTAGGTGAATATCAAATTAGATTGGTTACTATCGTTTAAGTAGAAACCAAAAGGTCATATATCCCTAGGCTATACTTAAAAGTTGAAAACCAACTAGGGTTTCATGAACTACAAATTGCATACTATAAGTAGGGTTCACAAGTTATGAGATGGAACTAGGGTTTTATGACCTCTTTAGGTTTAGATCATTATATTGGTTAGTATCATTTAAGTAGAAACCAAAATTCCATGTACCTAGGGTATGCACATACATGAAACAAAATGAATAGGGTTGCAGATGGATCACACGTGAAAGTTCACATGCATGCATGACTTAGAAGTATAAACACATGTACATGAATTAGCAAAACAAACTAAGGTTTCATGAATTATAAGAAATACATGAGTATAGAGATCAAAGGCTATGTTATTTTCATTATAGTAGGAACCAAAAGGCCATATAGACCTAGGCTACACCTACAAATTCAAAACCAACTAGGGTTTCATGAACTACAAATTGTATGCTATAACTAGGGTTCAAAAGTTATGAGATGGAACTAGGGTTTTATGACCTCTTTAGGTTTAGATCACTAGATTGGTTAGTATCATTTAATTAGAAACAAAAATGCCATTTACCTAGGCTATGCACATACACAAACTACTTTTATTGGGATTGATATGAACTACTTACTACTTCGTATGTTCAAAAATGAAAATACCAATGTGTGAAATTACCCCCAAAACTTAGAATTTAAAGAGGAAAAATGAAGATAGTTATGTGAATAATTTAATCCCAATGTCAATTGAAATCATCAGTATAGAGTTCATATTTGTAGGTGTTTTGTAGCAAGTTTCAAGCACAAATGTATGATATTCGATGGACTTATGATCTACACATTATGTCCAATCAATGCACCTTCATAATAAGCAATAAGCATTCTAAATTTTGTTTAAAAAGAAACAATAAATAAATGATTTAAACTTAGAATTTGTAGTGTGGTAAAGATGGTAGGGTAAGGTTCTAGGGTAGTCTAGGATGGTTTAGAACGTGAGATGAGAGGGTAATGATGAGGTTTAGGTAGCTCATTTATGACTTATTATTTTCAACCAATGAGAATTTAGGTAGTGTATGGTTAGGGTAGTTTAAGGTATATATTAGAATTGCAAAGAGGATAGCTAGGATGATTTTTAGAGAAGTTTAGGAGGTGAGTAAAAAATACTCAAATACTCAAATTGTTACAATTGAATTAAACCCTAGGTTATGAATTGAATTTCTTGGTTATCCTAAACCCTAGATAACACTATTGTAATTGATGAATAGTTACAATCTTATGATGTTTGCTTGCATGTCCTCATTGTCTATTCCTTGATAGCTTGCTCATCAAGATTATAGAAATATTCTTAATCACTTAAACAACCTTTAATTTCAATTTTGAAAAGAATCTTCTAGTTATTAACATAAATGGAATACAACTCAACTTATGGTTACAATATCAAATGTTCCCATTCCTTGGCATTTTGTCTTGGCTTTCCATGCACGAAAATTTCTATAGGGTTAGGGGTTTTTACTACTAGTCAAGTTTTTTATATGGATTCTAAACCTTAAACATCTATCTAGGTTGACCTAGAAATGGTCAAATTGTTACAATTCAATCAAACCCTATGTTACAATTCAAATTCTTGGTTATCTTAAACCCTACGTTACCTATTTGTAATGTATGAATAGTTACATGTGTATAATTTTCATTTTTTGTGAATGTTAAACACTAAGTCATAGGTTATACATGCTAAACCATAAACCATAGGGTGTTCATTTACACATGCAAATATATAGAACTAAACCATAAAGCCTATATGTTATTTGTTTACCTCACATAAGCATATCTCAAATGCTTTGATTCATTAACTCATGGAACTCCATAAAACTACAACCTAGATTATCTATACAAACATATACATTTCCAAGGAAATTATACTATTTCAATACTTTTCAATTTATTATTTTGTTTGATCCTTATGAATATGGGAAATAGACTCAATTGAGAAACAAATTTGATTCATTGCTAGTTGTTTCGAAAAAACATCAATTTATAGTTTGTTAATCTTATAGACATGTGTCCAAGACAAAATATTTCAAACATTGATACTTATATTTCCTCTATTAATCAAAACTAGAAAAAAATCCCTTAATTTTTCAAACAATGAAATTTTCAAAGAAATCAAGACATACACCTACCTACGGGGGGCAAAGGTGGGTTACCAACAACATCGATTTGGTGCTCTTCAAGTACCACTGCCTCACTATATTCCTGCATAAATTAACATATGTCAATGTCACATAATATAAAGAAAATGCGACATATACTACATGTACGAAAAATTTGTTTTTTCAAAGAAAGTGAAACATACGTGTACCCGAGGGGGGGAGTGGTGGGTCACCAACAACCTAAATTTGGTTCTCTTCAAGCACCACTACCTCACTAGATGTCTGCATAAAGTAACATATGTCAACTCTAGAAAATACAAAGAAAATGAGACATATACTACATTGAAGGACAGTGAATTTTTCAAAGAAACCGAGACATACACGTACAAGGGGGGCGTAAGAGGAGGGTCACCAACAAAATCGATTTGGCTCTCTTCAAGAAACACTGCCTCTCTAGATGCCTACATAAAGTAACATATGTCAATGTGAGATAATACAAAGAAAATGAGACATATACTACATGGATGAAAAATGTTTTTTTCAAAGAAAGCAAAATATACATGTACCTGGGGGGGAGAGGTGGGTCACCAACAACTTGGATTTGGTGCTCTTCAAGCACCAGTGCCTCACTATATGCCTACATAAAGTAACATATTTGAATGTTAGAAAATACAAAGAAAATGAGACATATACTACATGGATGAACAATGAATTTTTCAAAGAAAACGAGACATACTTGCATGTACAAATTAAACTATACTACATATACGTGTGAAAGGTGAGGAGGTGGGTTACCAGAGGGTGAAATAACTGCCAATGGACTAAATGCACGGACATAGGAATCAATCAAAAATTCCATTCGACTGCCATACATATCATGATACATAACAAAACACAAAGATACGATTATAAAATTCCCAATAATTAAAAGCATACATGTTGAATCATTAAAAGCATAATTAAAATAATACTTGTGTTTGGGAATGTTCCTCTACATGCGAGGGACCTTCCTGGGATTCCACAAACTCATTGTGCCCACCTTGCATAAAACATATTGTATCCATATTTGGATGTATTGAATATTTCAATCTCTACTATAAATATGTACATAACGATGACAAATTAAAAACTAAAGTTCTTATATCTAAGGATGAAGCACAAAAATCATATGGAACATCGACTGCCGCATCAATGTCATCAACATCAACCACCAGATTATGTGAATTTGGGGTGTCATGGGACACCAACTGTATATTTGTTGAGATAAATTTTTAGATAACTAATCGAAATAAATTATGAAACAATTGAAAAATGTGATATAAAACAAAATATAATATGTAAAGAATGAGTTTTACTTACATATCAAAGGAGTCCATCACCTCGAAACTCTCAAGCAGGCCCATAGCATATGCTTCCACTTGTTGTGCAAGGGTGTGGAATAACACGACGACATGAACCCTCTATGTCTCCAGTGCTATATGTAGCTCTAGTATAGTATGGACACCTATTAAGTGGATCCTAAGTGTACAATGGGCTGACCTCAGAACTGCCAACCCCTTTTCCTACATTTCCTTCAACAACAGTCCCATTCCAAAGCAATGTATCTTCCAAGTCGAATAAGTCCCCATGTGTATCATCAATCATGGGACCCGCATGAGGATATAATTGAGTAGTTTTGGTGTGTGTGGAGGGCACGACACATGGTTAGGATCATTCCTATCCCCTTAACTATCTTGGGGAATCCCATGACCCACACCCTAGAACTATAAAATATCAAAATAGTTCACATGTTTCCGCAAGATAAATTTTGCATACAACTTCCTCACAAAATACAATGATATGTCTCTATTCCCATGAGGATCTTCATCAAATACCATGTGCGAGAGATCCATCCAATTGGATTTTATATTTGGTTCCATGCACCAGTCCATTGAAATGTGAGGTGGACTCGTGGGTGGAACCAATCCAGTGCTAGGATCCCGGAATAATGAAAACAATTGGTCTTTGGTTATGTTTATTTTTTTGATGACTTTATAGCTCAACCCATTTGAATATTATTTCCTCTAGGAATATTTGTATGAGCTAATGTTGTATAGTGCTCCCTAAGCATTGGAAATTGTGTTTCGTATGGTATCTAATGCCTCAGCGAATGATTGTCTTAAATGGACCCCCATCTAAACTATGAACTAAGGCGCCTCAATGCACCTAAACGAGCTAGGATCTCTGAATTTCGGTCTTGTTCCCCCTCTGTGTTTGGGATTGTGTCCGTATTTAGGTTTGGGTTTGGGTTTTTTTTTGGGTTTTGGTTATCACTGGTTTCATTTTGCATATTTTCTTTAACATTTGCGTTTTCCGTTAAAATTAAAACAAAAAATTCAAAAATGTTTTAACATTGCATTGTTTGATTTAATTCAACAATTTTTATCAAATATGTTTTGAAAATAACAAAAACTATAAAATTAACAAACACAAATGAAAATTGAAAGCATTTTGAAGGAAATGACCACAAGATAGACACATATTTATCTTGGGAAGCCCTCAAGGGGAAGAAAACCCAACAAAACTTCTTATATATATATCAAAAGAAAAAACATTAAACCCCAAATAGGAGCTCTTTCTCCCCGCAGATATATATATATAT
>LPNX010387876.1:160621-201026 GCA_001517045.1 Pseudotsuga menziesii
AAACTTATTGGAGTGACTTCACCTAGGAAGTCACAGAACAATATATTATATTCAGAACGGTTCTATTGATCCGATTTACAATGGAGGTTTTACCTCATTACTCTATGGTTACCAAATAAAATAGTAACATCCCAAGAGAGGAATAAAACATCTCCCATAGGTTACATCAGTAAAATACATTTAGAATATTCTTTGAAGTTACAATATTTCAACATGAAGGAATGGGATGGAAGAAGGAAAATATTGGATGACAAGACGAGGCCTCGTAACTAAATATGTGGTGCTATCTATTATGTAGTGTTCAAAATCCTACTAGTCTTCAAATACTTTTTTCATAGAATAAATGTGTGTTTCATTTAAACATATTAGTTTAAATCTTTTTTGGAACAAATGCATTCTGTAGTTTGGACTTCAACTAGATTGTCGTTTAAATCTTCTTGCAACTTCTTGATCTATAGATTGGTAGCCCAAATATGTAAAATTACTTTGGAAACTTCATGTTGTGCATTCTTCCCTTATTGAAACCATTATTTTCTATGTGTCTGCAGTTCTCCCTCCCTATTCCTTTCCTAAAGAAGTTGTTTGTCCAACATATCTAAGCTTCAAGGAATGGGTGTAGCCAACCATTGACCCTGCAATTGATTGATGAGTTCTTGCTTAATGTTTCAACTACCACAAGTATCGATGTAATATGAAAATCACTTGTCAAGTATTTCACTTTTCAATGAAGCTTTTTTCCCTTTTTTCCTACAACATGAAACCTATATGCTAAATCTGCTCATATTCTAGACCCAATATAGCATCTATCTCATCAACATCCATTTTCCTATTTTATTACATTAGTGTTCCTTTTCGACTAAGTCAAATGTAAAATTTTGCATGCAGTCTTGATGTCTCACAAAAGTATTCCCCCATAACTTATTATTTATTTTCTCTACAATATGCCATATTTGTCTCTTCTTTTCTATTTAAACTTTCAAACTATGATTAATACCTTAGACTCTAAAAACATGAGTTCCTCACAAACATGGGACGATATGGACTTAGAATATCCTAATCATGGAGCTTCAATGACTCAACAATCTTACTTTAAGATAAGAACTATGGCTGATTATCCATGTCCAAATTGGTTAATTGCTCTAAAGCACATTACTCCTACTATCTACTAACAACAATTAATTTGCTTTTACTTTTAAGTAGGGACTTGTTGCTTTTCAACTCCACTTGTCTTTATATATCATCTTAACTTTGTTATAATATTGACTTTGCATGATTTCAAGGTGTAACAAGTTTATAATAGTATATCTGGCATTTATCTTTAAATATCATCAATTTGATGTAAATATTGATTGACTTCGCATGATTTCAAGGTGTAACAAGCTTACACTAGTGTTTTTTTATATAAAATATATCAATATTTAGTTACCAATAAACTCTATATTTTGTATCCATTAATGATTCATATATGTGTTCATTAATAATCAATGCGTGTATTTAGATTGAGATTTACATTATGTATCTATCATTTATTAATATTTGTATATTTAGGTTAGTATTCTTTTTTATAATTGTTCATTTCTTTAAAAAAAATCAATTGCAAACATAGCCAAAAAAAATCTGAAAAATGAAATTGATTTGTTTATGGGAAACAATATAATTTTGAGAAGGTTGAACCGCTGATTTGTTTTTACCACCCTTTTATGGTCAGCATAAACTATACATTGAGCAAGTTAAGGTTCTATTATAAAAAATATATATATATATTTATCTTACATAAAGTTAGTATCTTACATAAAAAGCTTATATGAAATTATTTTACCATATCCATACCTATTGGACCCAGATGGTTCCTTTATTTTCATCCCAAAAACCTCCTCATCTAGAACTTTATTTTAAAAAACTGAAATTATGAACTCTATTTATAAAAAATTGAAATTGTAAAACTCTTTAAAAAAACATATATATATATATAACAAAAAGGGTTATATTAATATGAGAGATTCAGCTTAAAGACGCTGATCAAGAGTACAGAGATCCGCTAAAACTCCCCATCTTTAGAATTATGGGGGAATTTCTAGACTTAACTTTGAGTTAACCTTGAGTTCATAGCACCCTATATCTATGAATTTATTAACTGCGTTGTCCGCCCTCATATTAAGCTCCCTGAGAACATGGAAGAATTCAATCTTCTTGAACCTTTTGATCATATATCTAATTCTTTTTAACAACCTTTCCATCAGCTCATTTTTGCTCCTTCTTCCTTCGCTCACTGCTTGGATAATAAGCCTCGAGTCTACGATAACCACAGCTTCATCCACTCCTACTTTTTGCATCTGCTTAAGGCCTTGCCAGAGCCCATATGCTTCTGCCATATTGTTAGAATCGTGTCTGATGTTCCAGACATATTCGATTTCCACTTTCCCGGTTTGGTTTATGACAACTCCTCCTCCGCGTACTTTCCCCGGGTTCCCTTTTGAAGCTCCACCAAAGAACAGCTTGAATATCTTTCTTTCTCTAAACCAGTTTTCGAATTGGGTTTTGTCAATTCTGATTTCCCAATCCTCCAAATTTTTGATGACTATGCTATTATTTTCCTGAATATTGAGACTTTGCATCCATATTTCCTCTTTTTCTGTCAACTCAGCTTTATTGTGCGGAATCGTTGTGCTTCTTACCACATCACCAAGAAGAGCATTGATTTTGGCAATTACCTTCCACTCTGGTTGACTCCTATTCTGAAAAATTCTCTGATTTCTTTCTATCTAGATGCACCAGCAAACAATTTTAGATAGTTTCATCCAGCAGGCTCTCACACCATTTTTTTTGCCCAGCTTGCCCCTGTACATTTTTTCTTAATTGATAAAGAATTCCTGATTGCTTCCATTCCATTGAAATCCATCTTCTTCATTCAGCATTACTTCCTTCCAAATTGAGACATAATATGGACAGTTAAAAAAGAGATGGGAAAGAGATTCTAAATTTACCGCACATAGAGGGCATCTGAAAGGGCCTACTATCCCCCTCTTCTCCAGGTTCTCTCCTGTCAGTAATCTTTGGTGAATCAAACTCCAAGTGAACACATCAATTTTAGGTAGTGTTCTATTTTTCCAATTGTGATTCCATATTTCAGGATTCGCTACCACATTGAAAGATGCCGCATATGCGTTGTACCCTTCAGCCATCGAATAGGTGCCAATTCAATTTCCCCAGCCATGTTTATCATTCAAGGACAGAGAAATCGATGCAATCCCGGCCAGATGATTAGGCGGCTTCAATTTATCCATCTCCATCGCTTATGGACAGTCCGACATTGCCCAAGATACCCAGCAATTTGGATGATTCTCCTCCCAATTTGATAAACTCCATAACGTTGACAGGCCTCTCACCTCCATCCAAGTTTGCAGTCGAGGTAGGCATGGAGGAAGTTTACCAAGGATCGTATCCTTCCATACATTTATGTCTTTACCATTTCCTGGAATCCGGCATAGTTTTTCGATAAATTGAGGCAGTAATTTTTAACACAGGTTGAAGATAGGGGACCCCCTTATCTTCACGTGATCTCCTTCCAGGCATCTGAGCCTTGGTCCTGGAAAGTATTTATTTTTAAGAGCCCGAATACACCAGGTTTGTTTAGGACTTAGTAGATTCCAGAGTAATTTTTCCCCAATAACCAAATTTTGACAATTGAGGTCCCTGATTTGTAGTCCTCCCTCATTTCTGGGCAGCTTTACGGTTTTCCATCTAACCAGAGCATACTTTTTACCTCCTCCGTTGTTCCCACCATTCCAGAGAAAGGATTTCAGTAATACCTCAATTTGATTTATGATTTTGCCCGGTGCTAGGAGCAGAGAGCATTGGTAGAGCATGTAGCTGTTCAGGACAGCTTTAATTAGAACAACCTTCCCTGCTAGATTAAGCCAAGCAGTCCCCCAACCTGAGATTTTATTTTTATTTTTTCCACTATAGGATTCCAATCTGAAGACTTAGTTTTAATTTTGACAATAGGCACCCCTAGGTATTTGAATGAATCCCAACTTACCGCTCCGTTCATATTTAGAATTCTGGATATGTCTGTCATTTCCCTCGGATTGATATTCCATCCGAAGATCTGACTCTTCTTGAGATTAATTTTACTTCCAGAATCCTGGCAATAATGGTTCAGTTCAGCTTTGAATCTACGGGCTATGATCTGGCTGGCACCTCCCATTAAAATAGTGTCATCGACAAACTGAGAGTGGTTAATATCCTTGACTCCTCTGGCCAGCCTTATGCCTGCCAACTCCTGCTCTAGTCTAGCATGCTCCAATTGGAAACTGAGTACCAAGGCCTAAATGGAAGGATGTACTTCAATCTAGTATCCATGAGCTTAGTAATGATTTTATACCCTATGTTACACAATGATATTGGACGGAACCTGTCAAAAGTCTTATCATCTTTCTCCTTTGGAATGAGGGCCAAGAAGGCTGAATTTGTACTTCCTCCGATCTTACTACAGCTCTGAGACTTTCTGATCTTTTTAAATAAAATCATTTTTAACTATGCCCCAGCAGATAGTTATAAAGTTCACATTATACCCATCAGGACATGGAGATCTGTCTTCTTCCATGGCAGTGACCGTTTCTTTAATCTCCTCCAGCGTGATTATTTTATTCAGGTGGTTGTTATCACTACTCTTTATTGAATTTGGGACAAGATTCAAACGCTGGTCATCGCTGGGAGTGGTCTGATGTTTGAGCAGCTCACTGAAGTAGTTGGTTGCTTCAGTTTTAATTTCTTCGAATTGGCTTATTATCTTATCGTTGAGCTGAATCTCACAGACATTATTCTCGTTTTTCCTAATCTCTGTCAATTTGTGGAAGAAACTTGTATTTTTATCACCGTCCCTTAGCCACTTACACCTGGATTTGAGGCACCACCATTCAGCCTCCTCTCTACATACTGCGTGGAGATTCAGTTGTAGGTTTGTTTCTTTTTGAATGTCATTTGCAGTCACATCTTTGTCCTCCATATCGGCCTGCTGCAACTCCAGCTCGTGGGCAGCTTGGAGCTTGGCATAGTTTGGGTTTGGAAGTGTCTTGGCCCAGCTCTTTAGTGTTTTTTTTAGCCTTCTTAGCTTCTCCTCCCATACAAAGAAGGGAGAGCCGGTTACCGGATGGGCCCAAGAGACTGCTACAATCTGAAGGAATTCATCATGTTTGGCCCACATGGAATTAAATCCAAACGGTATGGGTCCCAGATTTTTTTCTTGCACCATTTCCAAAAGGATGGACTTGTGATCAGAGCCTCTGAATGGGAGGATTTTGGAATAAATAATCAGGCCTAGCAAGAGGAAGTTATCCTGAACCAAGAATCGGTCAAGTCTGGCCGCAATGTGCCTAGGCCCAAACCTCCTATTGGTCCAAGTGTATTTCCCTGTAGAAGGCTTGATATCAATGAGGTCCCAGGTCGAAATAATGTCTTCCACTATGTCTATAATGGGGTCTGTAGAGCTCGTGCCCCCTCTTTTTTCATTCTGAGAGAGAATTAGGTTCAGATCCCCAGCCAATATGACATTACCCTGCAGATTATTTCGTTCTTCATGGAGAAGATTCCAACAATTTTTTTTTTCGCCATAAGAATTGGGAGCATAAATGTTAATTATACTTACCAAAGAGTTAGTGTCTTTTTGTTTTAGCACTGTGAGGATCCAATGAGTGCTATTTTTGATGGCCATAGCTTCAAATTTCCTATCATCCTAACTTTGGTTCCTATACCCCCTGAAGCTCCTCTAGATCTTAAAGCAGCAGCACCTTCTTTTTTCCAAAATTTTTTACTGGTTTGGAGGAATACTGTTTCCTCCATCTTGGTTTCCTGGATCAGCAAGATGTCCGGTTGGTGAAGAGAGATTAGATCTATCATAGCTTCTTCCTTTCCTTTGCTACCGAGCCCTTTGTAGTTCCAGGAAATAGCCTTCATTACTTACTTTTGGAAGCTGTAGGCATCCCTTTCGAGGCATGCCCATGCTGACGGGTGTTTCTTGGGTTTTTCAACAACTTTTCCAAGGTTAGCTGGGATCCTTCCAGCTTATCCTTGTATGTTGCTTCCTCCCGTACTTCTTTTCTTGATTTCCTTCCTTTTGTTTTAGTCAATCTTGGGGTGATTATTTCAATTTCCCCTTCTTCCTCTTCTTGCTCTTCCGAGTCCAGGACATCGTCAAATTTTCCCTGACTTTCTCCTGCTTTATTTTCCACTGTGTCTTCTTCATTGTCTCTCCCTTGGTCTGAGATGATTGTTTCGGGTTCTTTACTCTTTTGATGGCTAGATCTGTCTTCTATTTCTATGGGTTCCTCCCTTGCTTCCACTGATTCTGTAGCACTTGGAGGCTCTTGGATTTTTTCAGATGGACCACTTCCCTCACCTTTCTTAGGGCTCCCTCCTGTTTGGTTTTTAGATCTGGGTCTGTGCACCCTATGCCACCCTTCCCCCTTCCCCTGCTGGCTTTCCGGAGTTTTAGGGCAGTTTAGTATGAAGTGCCCATACTCGTGGCAACCTCTACACTTGAAGGGGAGTTGTTCGTAGTCCAGTTTCTGGATGTGAGACTAGTTCCCCACCATGAGGTTTATAGCTTCTGGCAGTCTATCTTCGAGGTCAACCTCCACACATATGCGAGCGCAAGCGTATTGGTCCTTTGGACTGGCCATGTCAATGTATTTTTCCAGGGTGTCTCCTATAGCATGTAGGGATTTGAGATTCCAGCAGTGCATGGGTAGGTTGGGCAGTCTGACCCAGACTGGGACAGCTTTCGGGGTATCGGCTTCCGGATCGAAGTCCGGTGACCATCCGTTGAGGTAGAGACCTTGCGGCCCCATGAAGTAGGGCCCATTCCTGAAGATTAAGTCTTTATCGTCTTTTGATTCAAAGTCAAAGAGGAAGTATCCCCTTCCGATGGCATAGGAGGCCACGTTTTTGGAAATTAGCGGTCGCCAGTTCCTTTGAACCCAGCTATCAGTGGTTTTGGGTGAGGGCCACAACCCTGTAAACTGCCCGATCAGAGCCCGATCTGCTAGTGACAGGGCAACCCGGATCGTTTCTTCTGGGCGAAGGGCTACCTCCGACACATCTTTTATTCTCTTAACAAATTTCGGCAATTCTCTTTTGCTTGATCGCTTGGCATGGTTGGTGATTAGCCTGTCGAAGGCTTCCGATCGGGTAGGCATGGATTCTTCGCCTACTTCCTCCACCATCTTAAAGCCCCACCCATTCCAAGCCAGCTTTAATGCATGGGTGTAGGGGTGAAGACCTCCACAGCTTCCAGTAGCAACGTTCAGCCAGAAGCCGATCTAGATGCATGCAAATAGTCTTGGATCACGATCTGCTGACAGATCAGCTTCGGCCCTGATGGGCAGCAACCTCCTCCTCGTCTCGGCCAAGATGCCCAGTGCGTGAAGAATCAAAAGATGATTAACCATTTGAGAATTCATTAAGCATAGTGCAAGGAGCTATAGGAAAACATAATTTGTTATTGCTCGTTCAAGTAAAAAGTAAACCTAATATCTACAAAACTGTGGTATATCTACAAACAGCCAAGTGAGTAAGACAAATAAATAAATTAATTAATTAACTTTTATAATATGAATTTCAACGCTTTTTTATATACTTAGAATTTCATTAAAAAAAACACAAAAAGTGTAATTTAGTCAAAGCTCCGATCCATGGCCGAAAACACAAATTTACATACCTAGAATCTCTCATTTATTTAAGGAAACTAAAAGAATACAAACGTGTGTGTCAGTGGATCACTACAAGTATCCTTATTTGCTAATCCTAACGTACACGCACTTAGCAGTAACAGTACAAATTGCAGGCGATTCCCAGCCCAACAGATATTATGCTATACTGCATTGGCAGAAGTCGGTTATCTGTGGATCTGCAGCTTCAATGCAAGGAGCTCTTGAGAGCAGCAGTATGATCATGGAAATCGTTGTTGTGAAAAGCAGAATAGAAGGACTGTTCTTCATCTTTTTCAGCAAAGAAGAGACGAGAATTGCTTCTTGTTTCTGAGCTTAGACGAGATAACGTCAGACCGGCCGTGAAAAATATGAACAATGTGTAGTTAATTTATACCGTAATTATTTAACGATTTCAATTCTTACTCGGCGTACACTGGCTACCAACCACCACCCGATCTTACCCATTCGCGAGACGGGCGGGGTGAGTCACATCTCGAAACAGGATTTGGCGGACTACTCGGCGTACAGTGGCGGGTGAGACACATCTCGAAATAGGATTTGGCGGACTACATCTCGAAACTGGATTTGACCCCGTCATCGGCATGCTTGGAGCTAAATTCTTTCATTATATTTTGTGTTGAATTTCCATTTACGGTTATAAATTATCACACTCATCTAATATTTTATATTTTTTTTAGTTATTTGTATTTAATTCCTTACAATTTTTTTTAGTTATTTGTTATTAACTTGTAGTGATTTATTATGATTAATTTATATTCATCAACTTTCAGTTATTTATATATTAACTAATAGTATCTACTTTTAGTTATTTATGTATTAATTATCAGTATTAACTTTTATTTATCAATTTTTAGTAATCTATATATCAACAATAAGTTATTCATTTTAATGATTTTTAGGTCGATAGCCCTTTAAATATTATATCAAATTTTGTGTTTTTTTAGCAGATCAATAAGATTAACTAGAGCATAACAAGTGCACAACCTGTCTTTAGATATTATCTCAGATTTTAGGCTTCCTTTGGTGGCTTCACAAGATTAACTTGGATGTAATAAGTGTATAATCGGGATTCATTTCATGGTCTTTGTATCATGTTATGCTTAAATGCCACTAGATCAACATTTAAATAATCTGAAATCAACAAGATTAACCTAAGTGTAACAAGTGTAAAACACAGATTCATTTCATAGTCATTGTATCTTGTTATGTTTAAATGCATTTGATTAATATTTAAATAAGCCTCCCTGAAAATAATTCTAAAATAAAAAAGGCTTATAGATGTAAATATTTTTCATTCATAAATATAGCTAAAAATACTAGTTAAAAAGATTTATCATTTCCTTAGTTCTTTCTTCTAGGGATTTTAATTCTTCTAATTATTGGTTCAACACTCTAAAATAATTAATGTATCTACAATTCCTAATATTTCTATTTTAAAAAATAGTTGAAACATAAACAAAACAATGATGTGAATAAAGAATTTTTTAAACTACTCAATATGAAAAACCTAAATGGAAAAACCTATTTATAATTAACAAAATCTTAGTTTAATATTTATGTTATTAAAATCATTAATTATTTATATAAAATGATATTTTCCAATTATAATATTATAACAAAATCAACATTATAAACACAAAATCACTCAAGTTAGTCTTTGTTAAATAAGTTGTGATCTATATAATATAATATTTTTTCAAAAAAAACTTATAAGGTTAAAGGTCAATTGGTAATAAATAATTGAGATTGGAAGTTGTAAATAGAAGATCACCATTCAAATCTTATCTATACTAAAAAAAAAACTATAAATATAATTACACACACGCACACACATATTCTAATAAGTTTTGGTATGTTCTAAATATTTATAAATAGTATAGATCTTGGATGTCTTTAATATAAAATTAATGACCTTTGTATAAATATTGGGTGTCTTTAATATAAAATTAATGACCTTAGTATAGATCTTGGGTGCCTTTATTATAGAATTAATGATGTTATTAGGTATTGGATCATTTGGATCAATATTTGCATTTAGAAAAGTTATATTAAAACGATAAATTTAAACATATTATTATTTTATGGAACAAAAGATTTATTGCATTTTTTGCAATTTATGCAATTTTTTTATGGCTTTTAATTTATTTAAAGTTGAACAATATATCTCTTGGCAATAAAGGGGTGAGAGGGATGTTTTATGTACTTATGGATATATGTATTGGGAGGGTCTATTTTCATTTATCTTATGATATAGATAAATAAATTTTAGAAGGAATTGAGAAAAAGGAAACTTATTAAGCTTAATAGAGGATTTCAAGCAAGCAAAATAGCGGTGGTTATCAAAGGTAGAGTGAAGAATCACGTTGAGGATTAGTATTTTAAAAGTATATAATATATTCGGAACAACATACAAGACAATAAATAAAAATTGATATAAAAAATATCATGAAAAAGATCAATACTTATGGTATCTAATGAAATACGGAGATTTTTAAAAGGAAATTTGTAATGAGATGGAGTCTGAAGCAAATGTTGAGTTGTGGAGTTGAATATATGTTGTGATTGATGTCAAAGGTCAAATGTCAAAGATCAAATATGGTTCAAGACAAGTTGAATATATGTTGAATGTATGATCAGAGATGGACAAATTGAAATATGGACAAGATAGATCTAAGGTGTCAAAATATCAAAATATGGACCACAATTCAAAACCCAAAAGGTCCAAGGACCATCATGACACTGGTCGCATTTACGCACATATCTATTTACATGAAAGAATAATTTGTAAATAACCATAAGTATGAGATTTGTGAAATAAGAAAATTATGTGTGCAAATGTCCCACAAGTGTATTAGAGTTTGTGTGTGTTTAAATACTAAGACGAATTGCAAAAGTGGCACACCAACATAAAAAATAACTTGTCAAAGATGCAATCCAGCGGAATGATATCTGAAGTAAATGAAATTCACAAAGTGGACACATCTCTTGAGTTAAGAAGGTTATAAATAAGCAAACAATGGTCATGGTGAAGTAAGCTTCTGGAAAATGAAGATTCAACTATTTGACAAGATTTAGAGGCTTTTAATTTTGGGGTGTCAATTGATTGTTGATCATAGATGAATATTCTTTTAGAGTATGAATATTCTTTTCGAGGATATTTGCAATGTGAGATGAACAACACTGCTTGATAGGATACTCAAAGTCTAGATGTGTGAACAACAAGTATGACTATGCAGATCACTGCTCTCCAGAAGAACTTGGGGAAAGAAAATGAATGAAGAGATGGAATGGAACCAACCATTTAATGAACCAAAAACTAATTCTTCGGTGGATCAATTGCAAAACATTTTTGTAGAACTTCCAATTCCCATTCGATAAATTCATTCCCAAAGTGTTCAATTCTCATCAGATCTTCTTGACTGTAATTTAAGAGGTCCAATAATGTATGTATATTGGCTCTTCTGAGGCAATTATATCTTCTGGGGGTATATCTTTACCTGATTCCCTTTGCTATAGGTACACAAGATTGACTGGTATAAACAATCAAGCATGACATGATTTTGTTCCAACCAGTCTATCTCGATAAGTACATCATACAATCCTAAGGGTAAAATGTTCATATTTATCCTATAAGGGAAACTATTCAGGTTTACCTTATTATCGCTAACTGTTTTAGACATCTTTTGTTTCGTACTCGTGGCTAATTGCACCATCCATGGTTTCTCATGTTTAAATTTGTCCAGTTTACATAAATCAACAAATTTAGGTGATATGTAGCTTTAGCAAGAACCAGGTTCAATCACTATTGAAATGGAAGTGTTGGAAAGCTTACTTTTTATCTCCACCATAGTAGCTTGATGGTCTTCTTATCGGCCATTCAAGGCGGTGTTCCAACTATGTCCTCTACAATGATATCATTTATTTTGGAATATTGCTATGTTTCATGCTCCCCATATGCTAAAAAGGAATAGAGCTGGGAAATCATCATTAAGACGTACCCCATCATCTTGCCACCATTTATGTGTGTGTTGTTCAAGTGTTGCTTCACTTCGAGCATGTGTACTATTATTGGAGATTGTCTTTGAGACTGAGTTCCATACAACCCTGTTGAGGCTTGGAAATTCGTACGCAACAACAGCAAGGGATTCTCCCCAATCAACATTCTCAACTAGCCCATGACTGTTTGGTGTAGGGAATCCGTCCGGTTTGCGGTCCGGCTACCGTAGGTCAAGTGACAAAAACAAAGGTTTACGAGTTACGACTCGATCCACCGTATATATTTTTGTATTTTTGACTTAAGATATGATATGCACGTGCCTAATTAACAATGTAGGGTGATAAAGGATGCAAGGAGTGGTCAGAACATGATGCGTAGGTTCTTACCTCTCGTCTTAGAACTCACAAGCATCTGAATCACATATATTGCGAGAAAATAAATACTAACTAAGCTATCTCTAGAGAGCTGGATATTAATTGATGAGTAATGCATCACTGTCCATGTGTTATGGCAAGTCAGATATAGCTGTTCTTATAACCAAACATATAAACATGAATGAAATTATACGTGATAAGATAGCTCATCACCAGTTAAAAAAACCCATTACTCATAGTGGAAAACATCACAAAGTATACTAAAGAACATTCAAACAAGAACATAGGTTCAAGAAGTTAGAACGCTCTCATAGTTAATGAAACACAGTTGAAAACGAAATAGTTCCCATTCAACATCGCTCAGTTAATCACATTGATACATTCCACATAGCACATTCTCCAATAGGCAAAATTTGCAATTTCTGGTTGTAAAACGAAATAGTTCCTCTTACAAGCAATAGTTTACAAGTTTTTCAAGGGGAAAAAGCCCGTGTAAGTTCTAAATTTCAAATATTTAAATGAAAATAGTAGACCGCTTGGGCTGCCCCCAAACGGGTGACCTTTCGGCTCCTCAATCATTTCATATCCCTCTTTTTATCCTTTCTGCGCGCACTCATGATCTGCTGAGTAACTGATAGAACTTTCAATTCTATACCTTTGTTGCTTTTGATTTTTCCTTCTACTTTGCTTGCACCCCTTGAAATCCTGTCAGTTTCGGTTAGACCTTCACCCTGGGGTAGTCGAAACAGTCTCTTGGACTCTCCTGCAATTAAATGCCAACTAACATTCATTGGCACTGTATTTTCAAGAAAATCAAATGAAGTTAAATTATATCAACCGCAATGGCTAAGCAGCAAGAAATTCCATGCATTGCATTACTATTATGAAGCTTAACAAATGCTGACACCACTATCTCGTCTACCTATGGGTTCAAAAAAAATCACCAACGACGGGAAACAAAGAACTCATCGGTGGCTTAGAACATTAACATCGGCAGGGTGAGCCTATTCATATCCGCATAAGCGGGTCTTAACAAGCGATGGGTACTACAAAAACACTTAAGCACATCGGAGTTGGAAGAGTTAAGACCTAAGCTGTGGGTGGGAAAACTTCCAATCAGAAATAGAAAGGACATTGACATCGGAAGCCAAATGCTTTGCCCATCCGCAACGGCGGAAGAGAAAAAGGCTACGAACATGCGACTAAAAGGCTGACATGCATCGGTGGGTAGAGCGCTTTACATTTCGGGTGCTTAGCTACTTTGGGGGCCAGAACGGAAGAAGATGAACAGACAACAGCCTCCAATCAAATAAAAATACTAAGTGTTTGAAAAATCAAGAATTTAGCAACGGTTAACACTGTTCCACCTCCGAGATAGCAGTTTTGCAAAGAACAAATGGTCCGGTTGATATTCGGCTAGCAAAACCAAACTCAAAATCTGCGACCCATAACAATTTTCCAACACAAGCAACCTCTAAAAACAGGACGAGAATTAATCTTCAAAATCATCCAAAATTAAAGCATGACCAAAAAAGTTCACGGATCCAAACGATTTAAAGCAACACTAAATCATGAGGAGGGGACCAAAAATTGAAAAAAATTGGGGAGAATAGTTGCAGCTGCAACAAACCCCTACATAAAAACATAAACCAAAAAATTGAGAAGTATTTTACTCAGTTGTTTTACTTAATTAGTGCCAACCACATGATTATAGTGGTTTTCAAGAGACTTTGAATTCCCCATATTTATCACCACCAACACCTTTTCTTGCCTTCTTCCAATTCATTCCTTGCTTCCTCATAACCTTGTTTTGCTAAGAATTCACCATCTTTAGCATTCTTGGTCCATATTATCTTGTCATGTGTTTCTTAATCTAAATGAACAAAACTCACAACAAGTTTATTCATGAACCTATTCCATTCTTCCACTCCTCGCGCTAGTCCAAGATCTTGAGATGTTTTCCGTGTGTTTTCCATCCTGTTCTCCCTATGTTATGAGGTTATTGTGTCTCGGCGCCATCTAAATTTGTAATCCTATGAGCTGTCAATTGCAGGATTACAGGTTCTGGCAATCTATATTCCTCTCCTTTCCCTACCTATGGGTCCTCTCCAAGTCTTACTCTTCTCCTATTTCCTATTCTCCATGTAGTCCAACATCCAACTAATGGAAATGCCAAAACCAATGTTTTCGACCCTATTGATCCATTTCTATGGGTTTAAATGGGATTTATGAACCATTCCACTAATGTAGATTTAGGACAATATTTCAAAGTCATAACCCTTCCCCGCAACATGTCTGGATTATATGCTAGTCTCCATTGTGCCTTTTCTCCAAGAGATTTATAGAACAAGAAAGGGTCTTTAACTCCCCAGCCACAAAGATCTTCTAGGAGTGCAAGGGAAGACCATTTGACCAAAGGTATTCCTTCAGATTGCTTGATTGGTTTCCACAAGAAAAAGAAGCATTTATTTCCTATATTCGTTATTATTCCTTTAGGAATGTATTCTATAGATGCCCAATAAACTGAGTACTTTGTAAGACTTCTTTGAAAATTACTAATCTTCCTCCTCTGGATAGGAAGATATTTTTCCATGATGGTTCCCTTCCCAAAACTGAGGACATCATCTACAAAGACTGTACATGTGACCTCTTCCAAGTTAGATACCTTCATTCCCTCAATCTTTCTTATTTATTTGGCACTATGGATTAAACAACTGAATGCTTTTGCTACCGATAAAAACAGGAAGGGAGAGAGGGGGCATCCCTTTCTTAATCCTCTATATGGGCAAAAAAAATTGAATGGGGACCCATTTATAAACATTGCTAAAGATGTTGATCGTATGCTTGTATAAGAAGACACTCTGCTCTTATTCAACTTCTCATTTCATTCTACATGCTTTCAATTTGTTGATGTGTGTATCTTCATGATAATGAGAATTTCTTTATATGAAAATATAGTTTCAAGTGCATGTGATTTGAAAGAGTCACGTGTCTATACATCCCACCACTATAATAGAAATTTCAGCAATTTCCATTCTCCATTATTATATTTACGTAGTTTGTAACAGTAGTTTCAAATTTCATTATGTGACTATATCTCCTCATAACAATGGTGTTGAAATCTTGACTAAAGATCATTGAATGTATGCATGTCCTCTCCTAAGTGCAAGGGCACTTTCTAGATCAAAATGTGATTCTGATAATTCATGTGAATCCTGTGTAATGGCTTCTATGATTTGAAACTTTCAATATATTGTTGCTTTGGAGGAGGCCATTCATTTGCACCATAAAGATTGAAGCCATGATGAGTTTATTATTTTGATGCTGCAAGTTTTTTAAATCCTAGTGGTTGAAGACATTCTAGATATGCACGGCTTGAGATAGTTGTGTGGAGGTAACAAAAATCAATGGTCTATAGTCGTATTTCCATGGTCAACCCAACAATAAGTGAAAAGCATCCATCATAATCACATTGCATAACTTTCTATTGTGCAACCCTCCAATCTTAAAATTGATCAAGCATTGGTGTGTCACTGTTACATGATGATTCTTATACAACCATGATACTATATATGAATTCAGGTGCGGTTTGTATCTTAGTTCCAACTTGTTAATTATCTATGTCGATACTAGGTTTTCAACGCCACCTCTGTCAATGATGGTCATACAACATCTGTCCCTAATATTTACCATTCTTCAAAAAATATCTCTTATCTATGTTAGTTGTTCCTTATGTTGCATCAACTATAACCGTGTTTTCTTTGTCATCAAATTTTGGCCTCTTTTGGACCTGACTTCCCCTAAGTGCTCCTTCATTTTCGAACCAGCTTCGTCATCTTCTCAACTTATGGTTTCCTCTCAACTAGTGACATGAAAATTTTATTAACACTCATAGGACTTGTGTCCCAGTTCTCGACTTGTTGCAGAGTATATTCGATTGATCTACATTTCCACCTATGAAGGTTCCTATTCAAGTGTTACCTCCTCGAAGTCTAGGGTTATCACCTCGCCATCAATATTCATGTGCATCACCTCTAGTTGTCCTCTTGGGGCATAATATCTCTGCCTCCAAGAAATCAACTTACCTCTACTCGTCAAAGCCTTCCTCAATAACACCTTTTCTACCTTAAATGCCAGTTGATAGGATTCCTATAAATTTATAAAATTTGACAGGATCAACTCGTCATGCATGGTGTATTTCACACCATTAACATATCTGGTGACTTCCTCCTCTCCTTTGTTGGTCCGCCCTGACCAAATCAATAGTCGATAGAATTTCTTTACGATCACTTCCTTCTATAGTCGATGGGAAGGAACTTATCATTAAGCTTGGTGACCATTCTATCCCCAATCCTTATACTATCCTTATCTTTCTTTACTCTGTCAGAATGTACATTGTCCCACCACAACGAGGAATGACATTTCAACTTCGTACATGCATCCTTTACCCTTTTGCGTTCTTTCATCTATTACATGTCGATGTGTTTCTCTATTTTTCTGACTTAGTTTATTAATTCTTCTAGGTCCAAACTTCCTAAGTACATAGGTATATCTTTTCTAGCCTTAGGTCTCTAATCTCGTACATAACCTTTTAATAGTTTCTCTTGTAGTTCTTCTGGCTCGTATTCTTCTTCTTAACCTTCTCTATCCTTAACTTCGTCACCACTGATGTCGAGAGTTTCAATGACATATCCTTGTTGTTGCACCTCCTTCACAGCTGCTAGCTGGATCTTCAACATTCTTATCATTTGAATGCATTCTTCAAATGTATCATGGTCAATAGTGACTCATGTGCCTCTGTGTTTCGTTGTACCATAGACATGGATGCTTCTTTGATCCATTCTCCTCTACTTAGACACTGAGATTCGTAATTCCACAACCCTACAAAATTGGAGCTCGAGTTACTTTACTCATCTAATTACAACTAGACACCTCACACAGGATAACTTCTTAATCTGATACTAGCTGATGCAGACGTAACCTTAGTGGTTGGTTGAATATTAGTGTACACAAGAAAATGCAAAAATAAACACACAACACATTAGTTGCAAAGAATTATTCCTTTCAATTCAATGATAAACAATCTATTTTTACGAGAGGAATTACAATACAAGTCCCTGCTATACTGGTTTGAATTAGCATTGACCCAACAATAAAACTGTTAAAGGGAATGCTACATCCTCAATGGTCAACACACACACACACTATTCACCCCTCGGCCTTTTCGCACAGAAAGGAAAAAAACTCTTTGAGAACAATAGGAACCCAAAAAAACTCCCCTTATCTATGAATGCTGATTGGTATTTATAGTTGTTCCTCCATGCACAATGCCTCAATTTCCTTCTGGAAGGTCACCTACTCCTAAGATTCACCATGAATGCATTAAATACATCTTCTAGTCCATTGTAGTAGACTTTGCCACCTGGTTGTATTGCAATAACCATCATAACTATTCTTCAACTACCCCAACTACCATGTCATTTTGTTTCTTGGGTTTCTAGTGATTTGGTTGGTTGGTAACTTGTCCGTGTCGATTTGGTTGGTAGCTTATTGACGTCGGTTTGGTTGGTAGCTTGTTGATGTTGGTTTTGTTCCCATCTCTTTCCACTGCTCACCATGTGTTTGTCAACTAATTCCTAGTTGGTATTTTGTCTACTTCCATCATCGGTTCTTTCATTGATCATCAACTGTCTTCCTGGTCAGAACTTTTGGCTACTCCTTCTGTTGAACTGCACCTTGTCGACCACTACACCTCTCTTTCTCTCAATTGTCTTTCCTATTTGTTGGAGATCATTGAATGTCCTCTAGGCACTTTAGTTGTCTATCTTCGACTATTTTGATTGGGCGTAGATTCCCTTGCATCACTCTAGGTTCACTTTTTACTCTCTTTTTTTAAATTCCCCCTCTATTCTTCTCTTACCCCCTTGGTCACATGGGGATTACAAGTAGATTGCATCTAGTGTCATTTTCATAATATTTTCTCTATGAATATATTTTTAATATACAATGATATCAATTTTAGCAACCTCTCTCTTAGACCTTCCTCAAAATTACTTAAGTTCTATTTGCTAATAATGGTGATATATTTAATAGAAAAAACCATTATGTGACCTTATTTTAGTCTTGGAAAACAATCGTCTAGTACGAACATCCACTTATTGCCCAATGTTTTGAGAGTTTCAATAGTTTATTATTATAGATGATCGACTCTTAAGATTGATGGGCCTATTCTCCACCATGCTACATATACATTCAAATTCTACATTTCCTTATGTGAAAATTTGATTTGGATGACATAAATTATTATTTCCTTGTTGAAAGTTGTGTTCTATCCTATGAACAGAACCAAATATTAGCTCTAAAATTAAGCCCTCGGTTTATCAAGTAGACCAATGATAGCTAACCGACAATGCTATTTGCAATATCCACATAGGGATAAGGTCTCGCCCAAGAATAAGAAAAATTACAAAGACATTTTTATTTATATAGCATGAAAATACAATATAGTCGTAAAGCATGCACACAATTAAAATTAAATCACAAACAAGATTCATCCATGTATATCATAATACATGTATATAAAGATTCATGCAATCTCCTTATATAACTTACAATAAAGAACAGATTAAAACCCTAACTCTAATCAATTCCATCATGCTCATACATGCCAACCATATAACTCTAATTATGGTTTCCTATATATAAGTTTCAAAGAGACACTAAACTTAGTTTTAAATACAACAATTTATAATATGGGCACATGACTTAGCATGATATATTTTGATGGATTGATTATCTTGGTATATTGGTCTTTTTGGTGCTCTAAAGAAATACTCTAAACTTTGAAAATAGGTTGATGGAAACCAACAACAATATGTTTCATGAATAGTGATGGTGATAACATACTACAATTTTAGCTTCACTAATGTGCGAAGAGTGATCTTATCATCAATATTCTTCTCATGAAAGTTCTAAAACAATTCCACTTTAGTACCATCAACTAGTTCACTTATACTTTTACTTATAAAAGCAACTAGTTCTAACAAACATGTATACTTTATGCATAACCCTTATGCATAGCCCACTATTCATGTGTAATATTCTCATAGATAGAAAACTTTATTTCATTGGCAAATAACTTCTGCAATTGAAATCCACGGTAAACAAATATGGCTCTACGAAATAAATGCACTGCGATATGAAAACAAATCTTAGCTATGTTTTCCAACCCATAGAGACCCTAACTTTTTGGAAGTCGCATCTCCAATGGAATCCAAGGTAAATTGGCAAAGCTAAACCCGAAACACACACAACGATATTACTTTTATGGCAAAACGCATCTCCAAGGTATATCCTGGAAAATGCTAAGATGGAAACAAGATGAACAACGAATTTCTCTTTGGGCAGATCACATCTCCTAGAAAGAACAGATAATGGAACAAAATAGACTATGACTTACTCCTTTGGGAAAAACGCATCTCCAAGGTATATCCTAGAAAATGCTAAGACGGAAACCAAATAAACATCGAAAAACTCTTCGGGAAAATCACATTTCCAATAGAACTAAATAACCACTTGAATGTGGCCTAGCATATTGGATCATCCGATTTACAAACCCATAACCATTTTTAACATATATTTTTCCAACGTACTTATTTATATCACTCTAAATGGTTTCTCAAAATTTTAGATGCTGGCCTTTTCATCTAGCTAATCATTTCATCAAGTTCAATTAGATATTCTTTAATGCAATAATGGACAACATAAACCTCCTGGAAATTTCATATTCTTGAAAGAAATGGGACTTTCAGTTCAGGAGGAAAAATGGCATTAACGTAATGTTATATGTTATTTGCAGTACAGAGTACGAAGAACGAGGAATTACAGGTTTTGGCACGGAAACCTTGGCTTCCGAACACGTCAAAACATATTTACTTGTGTAGGACTCATGGGATGGCATGATGATACGAGACTCCAACTTCAAAATTCCCATTTGGTAGTGCTCTGCAGCATAGTGCATCATCAATATCCTTGCATCCAGGTGGATCCATACTAAATACTGTCAAGTGACGTAGATCCTCTCTTCGAAGATTACTCAAATCTTCTGGTTGTAATGTCCAGGGCAAGGGTGGCAAGCAAGCCAAAACTTGCTCAGAAAATGGTCTCGTACTAATGTCATTCTTAATTAACAAAACCTCAGTTTCTATAGCATGATCACCTATTTCTCCTATTGTCTGCACATAGTGACCTGATGGATACCGTGATAAACGAACCCATGAATCAATAGCTACAGTGATCCTCTTGTCAATGAGATTTCCAAGTTGCCGAGTTTGAAATCAGACATTTGGTAATCTCCGATCTGTAGAAACAAATAGCTAGCCTTCCCCATAGGCTCTCTCTCTCTCACTGTAGGTTTTCTTCATCTTGCGAGAAGCTGCTGAGAAAGTAGGAGTAGGCCAGACGGATGCTATGCTCTTGCTGAAATATCCCAACTTCATCGGAAAATGAGCATAGCTACTCCTTCATCACGCTGCACTGTCATCACCTCCTCACATCCAGGGCATGCGTAGCTACACCTCCTGTGCACTCCCTTTCACCTCTGCACATCTCCCAGAGTTGAGCATTGCCTTCAGCTGGAACAATGCCGGTTCAGCCTACGCTTCATTGATCGCACCCTAGAAAATATGTGTGATCAACTGTATAGTGTGCCTTTAGATATTATCTCATATTTTAAGCTTCCTTGTGTGGATTAACAAGATTAACTTGGATGTAACAAGTTTACAACCCAGAGTAACAAGTGTAAAACCAAGATTCATTTCATGCTCTTTGTATCTTGTTATGCTTAAATGCCGAGCTGGATTAACATTTAAATAATATGAGATCAACAAGATTAACCTAAGTGTAACAAGTGTACAATAGATATTCATTTCATAGTCATTGTATCTTGTTATGCTTAAATCCATTTGATTAAGATTTAAATAAGCTTTAGTGAAAATAGTTATAAAATAATAAGGCTTATAGATGTAAATAATTTTCATTCATAAATATAGCTAAAAATACTAGTTAAAAGGATATATCATTTCCTTAGTTCTTTGTTCTTGAGATTAAATAATACTAAAATTTTTAAAATTCAAAAGGATTTTAATTTTTCTAATTATTCATTCAACACTCTAATATAATTAATGTATCTACAATTTCAAACATTTCTATTTTAAAAATAGTTGAAATATATAAACAAAACAATGAGGATAATGTAATAATTTAAAAGAAAAATCTTATGAGTTTAAAAGTCAATTGGTAATGAGTAATTGAGATTAGAAGTTGTAAATAGAATATCACTATTCAAATCTCATCTATACTAACTTAAAAAAAAACTATAAATATAACTAAATATATATATAGTTGTAACTATATATCTATATTCTAATATGTTTTGGTATGTTCTAAATATTTATAAATAGTATAGATCTTGGGTGTCTTTAATATAAAATTAATGATCTTAGTATAGATGTTGGGTATCTTTAAAATAGAATTAATGATCTTATTAGGCATTGGATCATTGGGGTCAATATTTGCATTTAGAAAATTTATATTAAAATGATAAATTTAAAAATATTATTTTTTTATGGAAGAGAAGATTTATTGCATTTTTTGCAATTGATGCAATCTTTTTATAAATTTTTATTTATTTAATGTTGAACAATATATCTCTTGGCAATAAAGTGGTGAGAGAGATGTTTTATGTACTCATGAATATATGTATTGGGAGGTCTATTTTCATTTATCTCATGATATAGAGAAAGAAAGTTTAGATAGAAATGGAAACTTATTAAGCTTAACGGAGAATTTCAAGCAAGGAAAATAGCAGTGGTTACCAAAGGTAGAGTGAAGATTCATGATGAGGATTCATAGTTTAAAAGTATATAATATATTGGGACCAACATAAAAGATGATAAAAAAAATTTGATAAAAGAAAATGTCATGAAAAAGATCAATACTTATGGTATCTAAGGAAATAAGAAGATTTTGAAAAGGAAAGTTGTAATGAGATGGAGTTTGAAGCAAATACTGAGTTGTGAGAATTGAATATATGTTGTCATTGATGTCAAAGGTCAAATGTGAAAGATAAAAGATGGTTCAAGGAAAGCCAAATATATGTTGAATTTATGATCAGAGATGAATAAGTTGAAATATGGACAATATAGATCAAAGGTGTCAAAAGATCAAAATATGGACCAAAAGTCAAAATCCAAGAGGTCCAAGGACCATCATGAACAATATCTTCACAGAGAACACACTCATTGACATTAAATGCTTGTAACATTTAGCTTGTTTTATTATTTGTCTACTTTGAAAATGAGTTTTGACCATCACATTTACATGGTTTCAATTTGTTTGAACAAGGAACTGCTAGTGTCATGTCTTGATTTTTAGGTGTAGCTAGATGTTCTCAAATAAATTTGTCATGAAAGTATATGTTGCTACCAACTACCAATAAAATTATATAAATTGTTTAGAATTGATCAAGTGACTTATGTTTTTAACTTATACATTAATAGAGCGTAAAAATCTGCTTATTATACATACAAAAGAAACATTACTTTATCAATTTTCTACATCAATTAAAAGATGGTTCAAGGCAAGCCAAATATATGTTGAATTTATGATGAGAGATGGATAAGTTGAAATATGGACAATATAGATCAAAGGTGTCAAAAGATCAAAATATGGACCACAAGTCAAAATCCAAGAGGTCCAAGGACCATCATGAACAATATCTTCACCGAGAACACACTCATTGACATTAAATGCTTGTAACATTTAGCTTGTTTTATTATTTGTCTACTTTGAAAATGAGTTTTGACCATCACATTTACATGGTTTCAATTTGTTTGAACAAGGAATTGCTAGTGTCATGTCTCGATTTTTAGGTGCAGCTAGATGTTGTCAAATAACTTTGTTATGAAAGTATATGTTGCTACCAACTACCAATAAAATTATATAAATTGTTTAGAATTGATCAAGTGACTTATGTTTTTAACTTATACATTAATAGAGTGTAAAAATTTGCTTATTATACATACAAAAGAAACATTACTTTATCAATTTTCTACATTAGTTGGGGATATTTCTTTTTGTAGAAATGAAAATTTTGTGCTTTGTGGTGTTGTTGAGGCCTGGAAATTCACAGGAAAAACAGAAATGGATTCTCCCCAGTCAACGTTCCCAACTAGCCCGTGACTATTTGGTGTGGGGAATCCGTCCGATTTGCGGTCCAGCTATCGTAGATCAAGTAACAAAAACAAAGGGTTTTACTGGTTGTGGCCTGGTCCACCGTATATATTTTTGTATTTTTGGCTTTAAGTATGATGTGCAAGTGCCTATCTAAGATGCATATTGATGAAGAATGCAAGGAGTGGTCACAATGTGATGCATAGGTTCTTATCTCTTGTCTTAAACTCATGTGCATGTAAATCACACACAACTAGATAACAATGCTAACTAAGCTATCCCTAGGGAGCAAGATTATCAATTCATGAGTAATGTAGTTCATATGTTAAGACCAATCACAGATAGTTGTTCTGAGAATCAAAACACATAAACATGAATAAAGATATACATGACTATTTAGCTTGTCAAATGTTAAAACATTCATTACTCATAGTGGAAATTATCACAGAATAAACTAGAGAACATTCAAATAAGAACATAGGTTTAGAAATTTAGAACGCTCTCACACATTAGAGAAAATTTCAACTAAAAATGGGCCTCCTAAAAAAAATTAATAAAATAATTCTTAAAATAATAAAATTATATTTATTAATTTTGGAGGAAGAAAAGAAAAAAACTACTTTTTTGTTTGTATTTTCGACATATCTCCGCATATTTTTAATCAAATTTCAATTGGGAGAACTCGTTGGATGCGGAATTAAATTACGCATCCAACGAGTACCCACTTGGCATACTTTTGACAGACCCCGCTACCCCAAAAACAAGAAATAACTAAAAAATGTGATGATGACATCATCATCATGTTTTTTCAAGATTTCTTGTTTTTGGGGTAGCAGGGTTCGTCAAAAGTATGCAAAGTGGGCATTCATTGGATGCGGAATTTAATTCTATATCCAACGAGCTCTCCCGATCGAAATTTGAGTAAAAACATGGGGAGATATGTCGAAAATACAAACAAAAAAAGTAGTTTTTTTATGATACCTATCACCAAATTTATATTAAAAAAGTGTTTAAGACCTATACGGTATTTCAAATTTAAATAAATTTCATTGGCTAACACATGATGACATGGAATTTGAGTTAAAGTTAAAAGGCCCATTTTGAGTTGAAATTTCCTCTAATGGTTAATGAAACACAACTGAAAACGAAATAGTTCCCCTTCAACATTGTTCATTTCATCACATTTAAATATTCCACACTGCACTTTCTCCAACAGGAAAAAATTTGTAATTTATTATTTCGAAATGAAGTAGTTCCTCTTACAACAAGTAGGTCACATGTTTCTCTAGGAAAAATCACCCTTTCCTATCTAATTCTTCTATATTTATACAAAAAAGCAAAACTGTTGAGCTGCCCACAAACGACTCTTGGGCTTCCCCAATGTTTCACCTCCCACACTTTTCTTTCATTAAGTGTTTATAGAATTTACAACATATTACAATAAAACAAAACAAATAAAGTGCTCATGAGGAGGGTCCCGCTTGACTGTTCACGAACTTCTTCCACGCTGAAGCTTCTGAAGAAACATTTTCGAACTTAGAAGGTTCTAAAAATTAGATAATGATTTAAAATTTAGCGGCCTGAATTCTTATTGCCTCAATCCTGGCTGAGCTCAGGCGAAGTTGATCCTCTAGCAATTGTACACTAACCGCGGAATGTCCTACCTGATTTCTCAGGGTCTGCTCATCTAAGGTTTTGATGTGCTGAATCCTTTGTTCCTTTTCTTGATATCTACTTTGCAACATTTTCAAAAATAGGTTGTGGTCTGGAAAGGTGTCCATTCTCTATTCAACATCAACCTAGAAACAATTATAGGTAATCAAAAGTCTCCTGCAAAACTCTGTACAAGCTCCCTTTGTCTTCTTGACAGCCTTCTTAAACTCTTCGGCTGTGTTTATGGAAAATTCCAATAAATCATAGTCTTGTCTTAGGCCTTGTTGATCTTTTGCTAGCAGGTCAGTAGTGACTTCTTCATTGGCCTCTAATCTTGCCATTCATCCCATCAGGACTTCTAAGATGTCTTGCGATCTGTCTACAAAATATGAAGAGGTTTCCAAAATCTCTTCTAGCCGATTGTCTACTTGCAAGATCTTGCACCTTTCTCCCTCTATGGCTACTTGCAGTTGGTGCATCTTACTCCTTTGTGCTAGAACATGCTCCTTGAAAGGCTAAAGATTGACTTGCTATTCCCTGGCCTCTTCTAGAGCTGTTGTTAATGATGTGACCTGTTCTTTAAGCTTTGCAGTCTGCCCCTGAGATTGTCTCTCAGATTCATCCAAGGTAGCTTTCTATAGCTCCAACACCCCTATCTTACCTAGCAACTGATCTTTTTCTGTGTGAATACTTTCACATACTGTCTTCAACTGATCCTTTTCTGCCCCTAAACCTTGACATTTTTGCTGCAATTTCTTTAGACTTCCTTGCGCAGCCTCCAAAGATCTCTTCTATACCTGGAGGAAATAGAGCTCAACTTTTGAAGAATTTATTTCATGCTGCATGTCTTCAAACTTTCTTCTCAATCTACTACTCTCATCCCTCTCCCTTCTCAGGGTATCCTTTAACTGGGAAGTAGACTTCTTTAATTGTTCAAGATCAGTCATTATTCGATCAACATTGTCCTCAAAAGCATGGATCAATGTTGCTCTAGCTCTAATGGTGAACCTGGGGTCCTTGTCTGTCCCATATACTACAGTTGTATCATTTATCATTTTACCCGACTGCCCCGCAGTCTCAACCTTTCTTTCAGTCCTCTTTACAATTCTCATTTTTTTTGTCATAAAAAATAGTGTTCAAGTTCGGCACCTCTTCTCCTTTCTTTTGCTCGAAAGGAATTAGTCTTAGGGTGGGAATAACAGCCTGTCCTAATGTGCTACTGGCAGACGCATCAGGTTCTTGAACATCAGGATTACCCACATCCTGAACCTGGATTTCTACAAGATCGAAAGCTTGTTACTATGTCAACTTTAACCTTTCTGCTTTTTGCGTCCTAAGCTCTTCAACCATTTTCCTTTTCCTTTCCTCTTCTTCAATCCTAACAGCTTCTTCTACCTTTCTAGCTGCTTCTTGTTCTGCTCTTCTCTTTTCTTCCTCCTCACCTTTAAGCCATCTTTCGGCTTCTTGTGCTAGCCTCCTAGCATCTTCATCCCTTTTTCTAGCTTCCTCTTCCTCTGCTTTTTTCTACTCATCTTGTCCTTTCATGCCTTTAGTGGTGATTTTCTTTTTAAATCTTCTTGTTAAGGTAGTTATGTTTTTTGCACTGTGAAAAATGGACTCATCTTTATCTGAGTGGCTGGTGTACTCAAAATGTACATTTGCCTCCTTGCAGTGCTCCACCACCTTATTCTGGGAATCATTGCTGTGGAAATTTATTTCACCAAAATGGAATTTCCCCAATTCTTCTACAAATTCATTAGCTTTCTTGACTCTTGTGAACTTATAGCTCCCCAACGTATTGTAAGGGAGGATAAGTTGCCTTTTTATGTTCAAATAGAAAACTCCCTATGCCATCTAAGAAGACCTGCCTAACTTCCTCTTTGTGTATCACATTGTCAGTGGCATATTTTGGCAGTAGTGAGGGTGCTCTGGAGCACCCATACATTCTGAAATACAATCCATCCTTTGTTAAGTAGTAATCTGCATATTCTTCAATAACTTGCAATGCTTCCTTCGACATACAGTTGCACTCTTTTAAGAAGATCAATGTGTATAATGGCATAATGAAGTGTTCACACACTTCTCTATAGTGAATGTGGTAGTTGTGTGCCCACTGTGGCTTGTAAGCTGAGTAGACTGATGTTCTCTCCCAGTTCTAAATACACCTCAGGTTTGGGAAAGGTTGGTTGCATAGTATACAATCAATCAATATAGAGCTCCTGTAGAAATTTGATTTTTTCTAGGACACCTTTCCTAATGCTGAAGCAATGAAGGATGAGAGGCTGTTTGATACAATGTTCATCCAGTTGAACACTATCCCTTGGGTTGCAACATAGAAGATAATAGGCACCCATCCCAACTTGAATATTTTACAGTGGGCTCGCCCAAAAATCCTGTTAAGCATCAAGGAAATGAACCTGTAAGGGGTCCTTAGGGTGGCAGTATCATATTCCCCTGATGGCCTAGTTCTGAAACTCTTTCCAGGAACCAGCATTCTTTTCAGTGTCTCGACTAGGTCCAGATTAATGGTCTTTAGCCAGTGTTCAGTCAGGTATATTCGGGCCTCTGGTAAAAGGTAGGCTAGTGATACGTACCTAGGGCTATAAGCAGCATAACCTTGTTTGTCAACATTGGACGAAATCATGCTGGTTACAACTGCCTGGATCATAATCCATCCAATCACCTTTGAGCACGAAAATAGCTCAGGTCTGGTAGCAACCCTCATCAGAGCAGATCTCTCTATATTCACATATATAGTTTCCTCCCCAAAACCTGTGTCATGTACCTCCTGATGTGTTATTAGTCTATAGACTTCCCCCCATTTATATTCAGGTTCCACACCCACTATGCATTTGGTATCTTCGTAAGTCTATTCAACTTTGGTGACAATTTCGAGCTCGGGTTGCTCCTCTACTATAGGAGCCTTCTTCTTCTGTCGTTTAGACATCTCGAATTCTGAAGAATTTCCCTGTAAGACACAAAATCCTTTAGGTTCTGTTGAGACATTTCTAAATAATATTCAAAGAATGGAGACAAACAGTATGATCATTTTACCTCATTTAGGTTATTGATGATTGCAACTATGAAAAAATAAATAAACAATACTAAAAAACCAAGTGTTCCTGCACAAAACATAGTCTGCCAAAAAAGCTAAAACTAGCCCTTGACTAAAATTTGCAGAATCAAGTCAGAATATCATGGCCTCTCTAAATGAAGAAAAATCTTCTCCCCATCAAGGAAAAAAAAAAGCCTCAAATCACCCCTCAGCGCTATGAGCTAAAACATCCACATTTACAGTCTCATCATAGGTGGGCGTAACTTCAAAACGCGACCCTGTTCCACAAGAAATGTAAGCGACCATACAGACTGGGAAACCAAAACTTTGAATCTTTGAGACAAACAAGAAACGCCCTCCTCCTGCAACTAACAGGGAACTACCCTCCCCAGACGTCCATACACAGACTAGGGGAAACTGGTGCGGGCACTATAACGACTGTCTGCACCGGTTTCCCAAGCAGTTGAGTGCGGGTTGCAAACTCATAACGGTTGCGAATTCAATCATCAAGAAAAACAAAAACCCCCCATTGGATAGCCATACCACCTATATAGATTATATATACGTGCTAAAAACAGAAAGATAGGTATCCATTAACTGCATATTGGGAATTAACTAAGGGCGACAAACTCAGTTCAACCAATCGAATGGAAATGTAAAATGGGAATCAAGGCCTACCTGGAAATGTGCTGTGCGACTGGTTGAGAAAAAATCGCAAACCTCCACGGCGGAGCCACCTAGGAGCAAGGTACCGACAGTGATTACGATGGTCTTCTCAAAATGACAATGACAGCACGGGAAAATCGCAAAACAACAATAAAAAATAATAAACTCCAACCCCAATATATATGCCCCAGTCAACACATAATCAGCTGGAAAAATAAACCATTCGGGCAGCAAAATGACTACGGGATCAACTATCTTATCAGTATCACCTCCACTACAGCAGATGATGAAATGGCTAGGAAACCCGCAATGGCATTGGCAAGAGAAAAAAAACTCACATCGGAGCTCGCCAAACTAAGGCCTCGAACCAATAGTTGGTTGAAGAGCCGCAACGACGGAAACCATAAAGGCACCAAGTTCCACAGACCAATCAAAATCAAGGGTAAAAATAAACATGACTTCAGCGAAAAATATTGGTCAAGTGAAAAACAAAATCAAACTACATCGGAAGGATAGTCCTTTCCAGAGCCGCAACGGCGAAAGTTGAAAGCCTAAGGATCTGAGAATCAAAATGGCGGGGATCGGAAGAGGATCATACAACCATCGGGGAACTTCACAATACATCCTCCGCAACAGTGGAAAATGTAGAGACAAAACATTCTAATGGGATCTTAATACCGCCGCCGATAAAGAAAAACAAAGAAAACACATTGGAGACCAATAACCCTTGGATTAGGCCTGATGTCCTGTTGCTTCTCCGTAACGGTGGGTGCACAATTAATTGCACTTTCGACTCATAGTCTCAAACACTTCCGACGGTAGGGAAAAAATAAATGCAAACCGTAAAACAACACTGGCATAAAAGTATTTCTTAAGCAAACAACAAGCAAAACCAAAGAGTTGAGCCAAACAATGAATTAAAAGGAGGGTCCCGATAATTTTTGAATTTTGGGAAAATGTTGCAGCTGCAATAGGTGTTCAAATTGTGTTTTCAAATGCATTAATAATTTCACTTTGTTCAATAGGACAAAGTTCAGAAGACTTTAATCCAAAATTAATTAAACCAATTAAAAAATCCTCGCCCTTAAGGCTCTTGTCGTCTTTATTAAAGTTTTAAAAATGTATTTTATATGGTAATTTTCCAAATTAACAAGATGAAAATGGAATTACCTGTCCCTAATGCAATATTATAGAATCTCTGTAGGCCTCTTGGTGTGATTATTTAATTTGTATGGTTGATTATTAATAGATGCTTTAAGCCTGGTCGACAATGGGGAGATAGGTGGACAGAGTTGAAATCTATCCAAATTGACAGAGTTGATGAACTCTGTCCAAATGTGGATAGAGTTGATCAACTATGTCCATGTGGACAGAGTTGATCAACACTCAGATGGACAATTCATGAACTCTTTCCAGATGGACAGAGGTGATGAGCTCTATCAAAATGGATAGATTTGATGAGCTCTGTCCACATGTGGACAGAGTTCATCAACTCTGTCCAAATAGACAAAACAACAGATTATACATAGCAAAACATAGTTCATGCATAGTTCATCAACTCTTTCCCTGATAAGTTTACTTAGAAAAATGTATTTTAGTAGGTTTTGAATAAATCATAAAAAAAAGACATTATTACACATAAAACCTCAAATTTTCTGATTACTGATCTGTTTGATCTAATGTATTTTTAATCTAAGTCATAAAAGAAACATATAACTTGTATAATGCTTATTAGTTACAGTTTATACTTACTATTATATTAAGATATTGTGCATTTTTTAAAAAATTTAATCTAAGTTCATAGGTATAATAAGGGAGATATTTATATTAATTTTGTCCATGGACAAAGTTCATGAACGAATACTCTATCCATGGATAGAGTTGATGAACTCTATTCACATGGAGGGATGAACTTAACTCTGTCCATGTGGATAGAGTTGATGAACTCTATCCATGTGGACAGAGATTATGAACCCTATCCATGTGGACAGAGTTGATGAACTCTGTCCATGCAGAGTTCATCAACTCTGACTATGATCAGTTTACTTAGCATAAGGGATATTTTTTATGATTTTATGGAATAATGAAAATATTTGTAGTTGACATAAAGAAATGTAGCTTTAATTTCATATTTGATGATATTGGTTCCATTAATTTTAAAAATATAAAATACATAAAAAACACAGAGATTGCTACATTAATTTCTCATACATCCAACAATAGTGTAGCTATTTTCATTTTAAGAACTATTAGATAATATTATGGACATTTCGATCTTTATTAAAAACATAGTTTTAAAAATATAAAACACATAAAAACATAGAGATTGCTACATTAATTTCTCATGCATCCAACAATAGTGTAGCTATTTTATTAAGAACTATTAGATAATATGAGGGACATCTAGGCAATAAAAACTTATTTTTTATAGTAGCAAGTTCTCTGAAGTTGAGGCATTAACATGCGGAATTTGAATATGTAATGAGTTGATATATTAGATAATATTAAGGACATATAGGTCTTTATTAAAAACTTAGTTTTTTAGTGGCTAGGTCTTTGAAGATGAGGAATTAACATGTAGAATTTGAATATGATATGAGTTGATTTGCGTAATCTTGTAGATATCATATCAAATGGAAATAGATAATAAATTAGCTATAATAATTTAAAGAACTATTAGATAATATTAGGGATATTTAGGTCCTTATTGAAATCTTAGTTTTTATAGTAGCTAGGTCTTTGAAGTTGATTAATTAACATGTAGAAATTGATATTTCTGTAAACTTGTACATATCATATCCAATGGAAATAGAGCAGCCTTTGAGACAGAAGCATTGGAGGTCATCACATTTTTTGGGAGTTGGTGTCCGAAATGAAAATCGAAGATTATCAACTTCACCTCAGGATTCAAGCTTATTGTATTGTTCACATTCATTTGATCATCGAGGTGGCTATAGTGGTAGAGATGATTCCCCTTTATCATCTATGGTCACAGTGTCATTGATATAAAGAAGGGTCATTTATCTTTATTTGTAGATATGGGTCATAGAGTATTCAGAGTTATAGATATGATTGATCAAATCTATGACTCCAATTACTCCACGGCTGATATCTACACATCTACACATAAAATTTAAAGGAAGCAGAAGTAGTAATGTTCTCACTTATTTCTTCTTCAAGGTATGTACTATTACCCAAATCGTTTTCTCATATATAAGTTTAAATATTTTAAATAATTTTTTACATTTGTAAATTGCTTTTATATATGTTGAAGCTTAGGTCTCTTCAATCTTTCGAGGCAAAGAGAAGACTCCATTGGAGGATAGTGGTTGAATTGTAAGTTTAATATTTTAGTTTTTTGAATTAAGTTTAAAATAGTTTAAATAGTTTGTAAGATTTATAAACTATTTTTATACATGTTGCAGCTTGGGTCTCCTCCACCTTTTAGAGGCAAAGGGAAGACTACATTGAATGATAGAGAATTTGAGGTAATTTTGTTAATAATTGTATTATTCTTCTATATATTAGTTTAATGTTTTAATTTCTTGATTTTAGTTTAAAATTGTTTAAATAATTTATGATATTCATAATTTGTTTTTATACATGTTTCATATTTTTATGAGTCCAAGGGAAGACCCTAGTGGAGGATAGTGGTGGACTTCTTTGATTCAGACATCGAGGATCTTAATTTTAGGATTATACACATGTTCATTATTGTTTTTTTGGATTGTATACATGTACATTGAACTCACATGTTCATGACTATTTTTTTTATTATATACATGTACATTGAGCTCACATGTTCATGATTGATTTTTTGGATTATATACATACATACATTGATCTTAGACATTGTTTTTTGGATTATATACATGTATATGTAAAGGTTAGAAATGTTGGGAAGTTTTGATAGGCGCAATCCAATTTGTTAAGAATGAATATATGAGGATTGTTAATGTTAAGAACGAATATGGGGAATGCTAATGTTAAGAATGAAAGCAATCCAATTTGTTAAGAACGAATATATGAGGAATGTTAATGTTAAGAATGAACATGGAGAATGTTAGGAGTGAATGTGAGAATGAGGAATGTTAATGTTAGAAATGAATGTTAGGAAGTTTTGATAGGTGCAAATATATGAATATTGAGAATTTTAGGAATGTTAGGAATTTTTGATAGGTGCAATCTAATGTTAAGAATCAATGTGGGGAATGTTAGGAATCAATGTCCAGGGAATGTTAGAAATGAATGTTAGGAAAATGTTTGGAATGTTAGGAAGTTTTCATGGGTGCAAATATACATGAATGTTAGGAATGAATGTTCAGAAAGGAACTAGGAAGTTTTGATAGGTGCAAATATACATGAATGTTAGGAATAAATGTTAGGAAAGGAACTAGAAAGTTTTGACAAGTGCAGATATATGAATGTTAGGAATGAATGTTAAGAATGAATGTTAGGAAATGTTAGGAAGTTTAGATAGGTGCAATTATATGAATATATGTATTAGTAAATTTATGTATGTTTGTATATGTAACATATTTTTAGTGTTGAAAAGTTGAGAATTTTAGGAATGCTAGGAATGTTAGGAAGTTTTGATAGATACAATCTAATGTTAAGAATCAATGTGGAAAATGTTAGAAATGAATGTTAGGAAATGTTAGTAATGTTAGGAATTTTTGATAGGCGTAAATATATGGATGTATGAGTGAATGTTAGGAAAGGTTAGGAATGTTAGGAAGTTTTGATAGGAATATTTTTTATTACTAAAGTAAAATTAGAAACTTAATTCTGAATTCTAATAAATTATAGCTCAATCCATAAATTTTCTAAGGTAACATTAGCAACTTGATTTTGAATTCTAATATTTTTTATTACAAAGGTAATATTAGCAACTTGATTCTGAATTTTAATAAATTAAAGTTCAATCACTTCTAAGGTAACATTAAAATGACTTCTAATAAGGTAACATACTAAATAACTAAGTAGACAATTGTTCTGAATTCTAAAACATCAATCAATCTTTGAGCATGATAACCAATCCTAACATAAAACAAGAAATGATATAGTTAAAAACATCGCAATGGAATGCTTCCAATCTCTATGAAATGATATAGTTGGATTCGTCTCTATGTGTTTCTAATATTTTACGTATTTGTTCATTATGTTTTCACAAACCTCTATATATTCAACATTTTCAGTGCAAATATGACAAAAACATGTTTGCTTTCTATTATCAAATGCAAACACGTTTTGGAAGGATTTTGTTTGAATAGCGTGAAGTTCTCTAGTCCCATGTATGGTGTTAGCCTCATATGGTATTGATCTATCTATATATTGGACCCCAACAAGCCAAAAAAACCTACACAATAAATGATAAATCACAAATGACAACTTTTAATGTTAGTGTACAAATACTTCAATGTTAATACATACTTTTTTTAAACTGAGAATTAATATAAATTAAAAAAATAATGTACATACTTGCACACATCTTTTGATTGTTGACTACAATCATGGCTTAGATTTGATTTACACCATTGGAAAACCTCTGCAGCTGAATGGAATCATCTAGAAGAATGGTTCATTTTCCATCTTCAAAGTGCTCTTTTGACGCATGCTCCTGCACCATCATGTTCACCTTTTCCATGTGCAGTTTCAAAGAAATTCTAGCGATGTTTAATGTTTATTGCTTTATGAAGTCAACATAACGAAAAAAATGATCGTGAAGATTTAAATTATCCCGCACATCCATCCGACCATATCGAATGTTCATTGAATTTAACTTTATGACTTTTTAGTGAACCATAGAATTTTTTTCAATACAATGTTGAACAAAATGTGTATCATGTGTATAAGCATCGCTGATATAAAAGTGATATTCTTTAATCACATCTCGATTGTCACATTTGATTTCAATGCCATCAACATCTTGTTGAGAATGTCTATATAGAACATGGAAAAATATCGAAACTTGGTCAAAATGATAGTATTCACTTTGAATCTCTTTTTGTGCAGAAAATGTGTAGTTTTATGCAAAATCAACCACAGACAAAATTGATCCAGCTGGAAAAATTTCACAGGAATGTTTGAATTGAAGGTCTTGCCATCGTACTCTATTTGAATGCTTGTTGTATTTATAAATTTCACTTTCAAATTTCTTAAGAAAATCTGTCACACATATTTTATCTTCTAACAATTCAATTCTTTTGGAATGTGCATCACTAGAACTTGTAGAATAAATGCTGTATTCATATCTTCTCCAATCAACGGTTACATTTGAAAGCGACTGATCATTATCGATAGGGTATTTATTGTGGAATAAAACAAGATTTCCACAACCATGACAATGTTTTCCATTGACACATTTCTTATTATAAAATACTTCATGGTGATTTATCTCACATAGGGTTTGAGATATGAATTCATGTACTGTCGGTGGAGGTGGTGAATTTGTCCAAAGTATTTTACCAAATTCAAGAAACGTGTCATAATATAATTGAAATTGCACATGATAACAACAACAGCATGTGCATTTATAGTAATAGGTTTAACATACTATGGTTTTTGTAGCACAAATGTAGTGATCGACATATTAATTCCACGATGATCCTCGAATTTATTAAACAATTGTACTTGTGTCATTTCCATTATATGTTTTGGAAATATTTCATATACATTTTGTGATAGAATTTGTCATATCACACCCCTTGAATTTGGTGAAACTCGAGCATGTTCCAACCAATATTTATATACAATATCTTTAACACCTTCTCCCATTCTATCTTTGTAAGGTTGTCTACAAATAATTGCCCAACAAGCAAGTTCATCATTTTCATCTATTTCCATTCTGAATTTGCTATGTTTGTATAATGTCTTTCTTGAGGTTCCAATTGCTTGTGCTAGTTATGTTGTCAAACGCTTTTTTCTAGTAGTAGCTGAAACAATTGTTGTCTGAATTGCTCTACGTGCAGCAGTGGTATCTTTCTTTCTAGATTTTCCAAATTTGTTTATTGCATCACCTATATTTTCTGTCACAATATGTTTCAGTTTCAACTCTTTTGTCGCCTTGTGAATATCCAATAATGATGTAGCAGCTTCTAACTTCTTGGACACTAATAAACATCTAAAAATTTGCGCTTGTCCTGCTATTGAACAATCCTTGAGAATATCATCATAAATTTTTGTAGCACGATATCGTGCAACATGTATCGATAATTTTTCTCCATATTTGTCGTAATCAATATCTTCTAACATTTCATCATCAATGGTGAAAGTACCTATACATCAAGTTAAATTTAATTTAACATATGTTCAAAAATACAATTCATTATAAAAAATGATTTTGAAAATACATGATATATACATACCAGGTCCAATTTCTGGATCTTGGTTTTGATCTTCAATATTGACTTCATCAAGATTAACATGTAAATCACTATTTACATCTTCAACAATGGTCTCTTCAACTTCCATTTGTTCTTCTTGTACCCTATTTTCAATTTCCATTTCATCAACAGTGTCATGTAAATCTGTTCTTATATATTCAATTCTTTCTTCTGTTTCTGCAACCCTTGCTCTTTTGGTTGTATTTCTAAGTTTTTGTTTTTCCCTATTAGCATCGTCATCACGTTTACGATGACTTTTTTTTTACTGTTTTGTTTTATTGCCCATGATTGCTTACTCTCCTTTTGAAAAACCCTTGGAAAAAAATAAGAACACCTTGTAAAGAAATCTTCTTTGTAAAACAATTGGAAAAAAAAAAACTCTTTGAAACAAAACCTTATTTGAAAAAACAACTTATATAAATATTTTGGAAAAAAAACTTATTTGCAAAAATACTTTGCAAAAATACTCTTTGGAGAAAACCCATTGCAAAGGACCTACTTTGCAAAAATACCTTGGAAAAAAAACTTTTTGAAAAAACCCCTTGCAAATAAATAAGTCCTTTGCAAAAATACCTTGAAAAAAGAACTCTTTGGAAAAAAACCCATTGCAAAGAAATAACTTCGTTCCAAAAATACTTTAGAACACAAAATCTTTGGCAAAAGTGCCTTGGGAAAAAACTCTTTGAATGTACCCCTTGAAAATAAATAAGAGGAAAAATACCCTGCAAAAAAAATCCTTTGGCAAAAGAAATCTCCCCTGAAAACCCGTTCAAAAATTTATTTACTTTCACGAAATGAATAGGTGAGAAAATAATGAGGCTCTTTCGTTTTACTTATATGAAATGAAGAGGTGAGGAAATAATGAGGCTCTTTCGTTTTACTTATACGAAATGAAGAGGTGCAAAAATAATGGGGCTCTTTTGTTTTACTTATACGAAATGGAGAGGTGCCAAAATAATGAGGCTCTTTCATTTTAATTATACGATTTTTTTTCCAGCCGACGAATTTTTTTTTGCGCTTAGTTTTTTGGCCGAACAACCTTGCTTGTAACGTCTCCATTTTGGAAAAACATTGTTCGCCCGAATAATTATTTGGCCAAATAACCTTTGAGACATGTAACCTACACAGTTTTCAGGTTTCTCCATTTTCGGAAGGTAAAATGGATGCCTTACACTACAAATCAACTGTCAAACTTGATACCTTGAGTTTCATCATTAAAGCTACTTTCTATAGGTATATATTTTGTTGAGTATAGGTGAGATCCGATATTTTTATTTTTTTTGTTTCTTAACATGTGTCGAGTTTAGTTTCATCTCTTTCAAAATGTGGTGAAATGAAAAATATATAACTTTCAAAATACACCACCAAAAAAATTGAAACAAATATGGTGCGCTTAATTGGAGTGTCTACTTCAAAAGGGTATTCGTAAATTTTCAAGTTTTATAGTCAATTGAGAGAAAAGCGGTGCAACCAAAAACATCTTTAAAACCGACAAGGTTTTCCCATTGATTGAATTCAAAAAAATATTATAATTAGTAGATAGATCCATTGGTTACAAAGTTTTAGTCATCACAATATTATATTGTGTGTAGATTGTTGTAGAATATTTGTTTTTTGCAAAACACAAGTTTAACAATGATTTTATGGGCACAACCAAACATGAATATTTTTTACCCCTTTCATTTCATAAGGACACACTGCCAAACATTTGCCAAAATGACACATCAAATCTCAATAAAAAAAATTGCAAAAAATTATGAATAGAAAGCTAACATAATTCTCTAAAAGTTTTGTTTTTACTTAAAAGTGAAATTATAAACAAAAATATCACTTTCATTTTCCCCAAGTTGAAAAACATTAAAAAATCAAATTTATTTTCTCATAAGACCCCCCAAAATAGACACCCATCTTCATGGATTCACCATTTTTTAAAGTAGGGTTTTTCTAGGTTTCCTTCAATGCAAATATTGCATGGGTGAGTCAACTCTGCAAATACCTTGGTTGTTCCTGTGTTGGTAGGGTTTTGATATTGGCCTTTCCCATACATAGTTATAGGAGTGAACATCATGCAATTTTTCTACTCTGTTTCATTTTTCGCTCCCAAAACGAAAGTCACTAAGTGTCCGTGAATGACATTTTCATGTGACTTTCAACTTGACATAACTCAGAAATCTGAGGTCGAATCAACGAACCGTTGAGTTCATTGGTCTCTTGGCATGCGATTACCTCTAGGTATCCCTCTCTCTCTTGTTTTCATGGTCGAGTGACTTCATTGTGCATTAATTCAGTAAGCTAGGGTTTTGCTTAGTTTCCTTTAATGCAACTCTTGCATTGGTGGGTCAAATATTCAAAACCCTCGACTGTTCTTGTGTTGGTAGGGTTACCATATCAGCCTTTCCCACACAAATTTTCAAGAGCCAACGACATACAATTTTTCTCCTCCATTTGGTTTTTTGCTCCTGGACCAGAAGTCTCCAACTGTCCTTGAACGACATTTTCATGTGACTTTCAACTCGACATAACCTCAAAAATTGAGGTTGTTTCAACGAACTGTCAAATCTATTGGTATCCTAGCATGCGATTATCTCTAGGTGGCCCTCTCCCTTGTGTTTTCATGGCCCAATGACTTCAATGTGCATTGATTTCATAAACTAGCATTTTGCTCATTTTCCTTCAATGCAACTCTTGCATTGGTGGGTCAACTATGTAAAATCATCAACAGTGACTGTGTTGGTAGGGTTTCAATATCATTCTTACCCATACAGAGTTGTTGGAGTCAATGACATGCAATTTTGATGCTCTATTTGTTTTTTCTCTCCCGAGCGAAAAGTCACCAAGTGTCCCTGAATGACATTTTCATGTGAATTTCAACTCTACATCACTAGGAAACATGAGTTCAGATCGATGAACCTTCAAATCCATTTGTCTCTTGGTATGTGATTACCTCTAGGTGGCCCTCTCCCTCATATTTTCATGGTCCAGTGAATTCATTATGCATTGATTTCATAAACTAGGCTTTTGCTCTGTTTCCTTGAATGCAACTCTTGCATTGGTGGGTCAACTCTGCAAAACCATTGACCATTCCTATGTTGGTAGGTTTCCCATATTAGCCTTTCCCATATAGAGTTGCAGGGGCGAATGACATGCAATTTTGTTGCTCCATTTGGTTTCTCGCTCCGAGACTAAAAGTCACCAAGTGTCCATGAATGACATTTTCATGCGACTTTCAACTCAGCATAACTTGAAAACTTAATGTCGAATTGACAAACCATTGACTCTGTTGGTCTCCTAGCATGCGATTACCTTTAGGTGGCCCTCTCCGTCATGTTTTGATGGCCCTGTGACTTCATTTTGCATTGATTTTGTAAACTAGGGTTTTTCTTAGTTTCCTTAAATGCAAGTCTTGCATTAGTGGGTTAGCACTACAAAAACATCAACTGTTCCTATGTTGGTAGGGTTCCGAGATTAGTCTTTCCCATACAGACTTGTAGGATCCAACGACATGCAATTTTGTTGCTCTGTTTGTTTTTTCACTTCTAGAGCAAAAGTCAGCAAGTGTCCTTGAATGACATTTTCATGCAACTTTCAACTCAACATAACTCGAAAACATGAGGTTGGATCGATGAACCTTCAACTTTGTTGGTCTCCTAGCATCCAGTTACCTCTAGGTGGCCCTCTCCCTCATGTTTTCATGGCCTAGTGACTTCATTGTGCATTGATTTTGTATACTAGGGTTTTTCTCAGTTTCCTTCAATGCAACTCTTGCATTGGTGGGTCAACTATGCAAAACCATTGACTGTTCTTGTATTGGTAGGGTCCCCATATAGTCCTTTCCCAGATAGAGTTGCAAGAGCCAATGACATACAATTTGGCTACTCCATTTTGGTTTTTTGCTTCTGGAACAAAAGTCACTAAGTGTCCGTGAACGACATTTTCATGCGACTTTCAACTCAACATAACTCAAAAACCTGAGGTTGGATTGATGAACTCTCGACTTCGTTGGTCTCTTGGAATGTGTTACCTATAGGTCGCCCTATCCATCATGTTTTCATGGCCCAATGAATTCATTGTGTGTTGATTTATCTCCTTGATTTCTCTCCTTGTTGACTCGATTGCTCTCCTTGCATGCTATTACCTTTTGGTGGCCTCTCCCTCATGTTTTCATTTCCTGGTGAGTTCATTGTGCATTGATTTTTTAAACTAGGTTTTTTCTCTGTAAGATCCCCCTTGTACCTTGAAAACCTAAGAAAGTCTACGACTCATAAAAATAGAAAATGAATCTTAATTGCAGAAAACCCTCACCGCAAGGAGAT
>LPNX010387881.1:2037-19001 GCA_001517045.1 Pseudotsuga menziesii
AAACACGTCCCACTCCTTAGTGAAGCCCTTCAGGGCTATCCGCACTAGCTCGGGATCAGGAATCACCTCACCAATAGCACTCAATTCATCTTTTATCTGTCTGAGTCTAGTGAGGTAAGAGACTACATTCTCACCTCTCGTCATCTTAGTGCCATGAAGCTTATCTTTTAGGGCCATTTTACAATTTTCATTCTTGTTCTCATACAAACTTTTTAAAGTATCCCACATCCCCTTAGCAGTTTGTTTCTCTGCCAAATGTGGGATGAGGTGATCTCGAACACCATCCAGAAGCAGTCTCTGCGTTCTGGCCTCCTTCACCTCATGTATGTCAAGGGCTATGGGATTATCCATGGGAGGAGCCACTGTGGTACTAACAAAGGCCCACAACTTGTTTTCCTTGAGAACAGCTGTCATCCGTGCTTTCCACTGTAAGTAGTTGGAAATCCCTTCCAACCTATCTTCATACCGGATACAAGCCATCATTCTCTTCTGCTCTTTTTTTTTTTTTTCAACAAGGCACACTCTGCCTTCTTAGACCAAAAAAAATCAGCTGTACTAAACCAGCACTTCTCTGCTCACTCTCAGCAAAAAAAAAAAAAATATAGACAGCTGTTACTTCACATGCACTAGTGTCTTAAAAAGATCAGCACTTCTCTGCTGCCCAACAATCTACTGAAATCTCAGAGCCCCAGCTTTGATACCATGTTAAAAATCAGACCTCTGTTTACTTACAGATTTCGTCAAACACTTAATAAACCTTCGATATTAGGCCTCAACAATGAACCACAATCAAGCACATTAATTAACCATTCAATGAAACTATCCTGTAGGCTGATATACTGTTTATAAAGCACATTTAGCAGCGAAAAAATTAAAATATCAGCAGACTGTAACACACATTTAAAACACAGTATTTTGGTCAAATAGACCCTGGAAAAACCCCCTCAACCCCTGGGGGAAAACCAGCATGCAGAAGAAAAATTTTATTGAGCTTTTAAAAAAAATATCAGACATCAATTTACAGTCAAAATATAACTTATCTTGACCAATGCAAATAACCCAGTAAACTGTTTTCGTTTCCGTGCTAATGCTGCCTTGATTTCTGTGCAAATACCTTCTCGAAAAATGTGCAGAAATAAGTCACTAACAGTCCTCGATTTCTGTGCCTGAGAGCATTAAATGCAGCCCTCGAAATCTGTGCCAAAACAGTCAACAAAAGTACTGTACGGACTGCATTAAATGCATCCGTACGGCCTCAAAAAACGTGTTGTTTTTCCTTGGGAAAAGTGCCAGATTTCTTCCTCGAAATCTGTGCCTGATATTCTTGAAAAACGAGCCCAAAAACGTATTGTACGGACCTGTACTTTCTTCCTGAAACTTGGGTCTGCAATAAATGCAGCCGTACCTTTCTGGAAATGCGTGCCAGTAATAAATGCTATCCGTACTTTTCTCGGTTTCTGTGCAGCAGTAATGGTGGCTCCTTGATATTCAAGCCAACTGAGAATCACTCCTAGCCCTGTCTGAAAATCGTGCCCTAGCTCTCCTTTAGCTTTCTCCTGCAAAAAAATGTGCTTCTCACACTTCTCTCCAAGCTCCTCTCTTGGAAATCGAGCCCTCTCCAAGAAATCTCTCTTGAATGTGTGCCAAAATGAAATCTCATGTACTTTATTTACCCTATTAGGGTTATTCTCATGACTTTTCACCTTCTATGGTCGAGATTAGATCTTGGCCAAGAGATCTATGGCTGGGATCTAATCTTTCACTCACTTAAATCTCCTAAGTGAACTTTACACGAAATTTTTCTTTTTGAAAAGTCACATCACCCTAAATATTAAAAAAGTACACTTTATGACTTAAAGTCACTTTAAAAACATATTAAAGTGAAACTTACTTTTAAAACATAAAATCACATCAAAAAGGTACTTTAATAAAAAATACATTACTAAAGTCACTTTTCGAATATAAATGAGACTCCATACTTAATCACCCCTGCACCTAGGCACCTGATGCAGGAGTGCCACCGAGCTATCAAAAACTAACATTCGGCGGGTAAGATGACTAAACTCCCGCTCTATATCGGCGAGCAAAACAACTGTGCATCGGTTGCATAGTCATCTGAGTAGCTGCAACGATGAAAAAAAATCTTCCTACCATTTCCGCGGGTGAACTGGCTGAGCTTCCCATCGGCGATCCGATCATTAGCAAATTTCTGATGCTTTCTTACTCCTCAAGTCAGGTCTCTTCCTTGCTAAATCCCTAACATGTCGGTGATTCGTTGGTCTATTCCCTTCTGCCGTATTGGTCCTTAATCATCTATTGTTCCGAATTTTGTCAGCGATAGCATGGGTTAACCTGTTGCGTCGGCAACCGGGTGCCCTATGCACCGAATGGTTAATCGTCAAGCCTTCCACAATGGTGGTCCACAATCAAACTAAATCTTCCGCAACTCTTGGCTTTGTCGGTGGTTGGAGCCTCTAGAAGCTGCGGCATCGATGCTCGGAGGCACTCCTCGTCGGGTAGTTAGTCTCTTCAATCTTCGCAATGACGGATGCTTCAACAAACTTCACTTGCCATAGCTCATCGGCGACGTGATTAGCTAACCATTGTCGATGGCCGATGATTCAGAGACTTAGAAAAATTTTCAATTTTTCTCTTTAGTCTTCCTTTTCGCTGCATCGGCAACATGATCAGCTATGCGTCGACGATGCGATCAACTAATCATCGTCGATCACTGATGGTCCCCTTACTTCATCAATTTTTCCCAAATTCCCCGGCGTCGACGGTTGCAGGCTCTATTTGTTGGAAGCATAGTGGTCTAGCCATCTGCAACGGTGGGTGCTTGATCAACTAGTTTTTGCCGATGATTTCCACACTTAACAAAATTTTGAAATTTTCTTCTTTTGGCGGTGGTCAGAACCACTAGTACTACTGCATCGACGTTTTTAGTCCCCACAGCAGCCTCAACGGCCGCAACCCATTCAAATAACTCTTTTCGATGTTCATCGGTAATTTCCCCATCTAACCATCGGCAATGAGAACAACTATCTTCCGTTGATCGCCAATGGTCGGACTCAGGAAAATTTTCAAAGTTTTTCTGGTTACCGTCCATCTGGTGGCCTTTCCACTAAGTGCTTACTGCATCGGAAGATATTGTCACTGAGTCTTCCGATGGGCCGATAGTTCTGGAAATTAGAAATTTTTTTGGGTTTTTCTGCCACAATTTTCTGATTGCTGTTGGACAGAAGGAAACCTGCCTTTGCTATCTGATCTATCATTGCCCATTCAGGCCCACGCTGCAACCAGAGCTCTGATACCACACTGTAACGTCCCCGACCCTCCGACCGACGAAGACGATGCTACTATATGTCAAATCATCCAGGGATCTAGCCCCATGAACATGAACATACATACATATAGTGCTGAAGCATGATACTTAAAACATAAAACATTTTATGAAGCATAAACATTCATATACACAATGGAAGCAAAACATTTCAATCAACATTCATGCATATATAGATCAGCATTTAACATGTATATCATCATTCATCAATGGTAAATATATAATTGCAGACACAAGTTAGGAAAGCGTACTTATCTTATAAAGAACTTGTTTCGCAACCAGCTACGTTGCTGCAACATTCCACCCAACCATAGGCCTGCGTGCTCCTTACTCTCTCAGTAACGCTGCCACCCCTGAGCCGGGCATGATTCCCCAAGGATTAAGGAACTAAGAGGCTTACATGTAGCCAAGGATAACAATACCACTAGGGTACATAGTTCATCCAAGCCAACACAGTTGGGTTTATCAGGCGAACAACAGATTAGCCAAACCAACAAAGTTGGGTTTATCAGGCCATCCGGGAGCTAGGAAAGGCTAATTCTTAGCTGGTGCACTGACACCAGAACCAGACTAGATTCTAGAACACCCACACACACCCAACACAAGGAAATCAGTCCTTTCTCTGCAACATAGTCCCTCAGACCTTGATCTCCCTTCTAGTGCTATTCAGGGGTTGTGGAGAAGAAGACCAGCTCAGCAGCTCTATTTGTGTGGTTCTCAACACACCAAGTTTATCAAGCACCTCAAGCCCTCATTCACCACTCCAATGCATTCCGAGGACAAAACCACTGCATGCAAACAGCCGAACAACTATTCAACTTTTACAGGGGAAAAACACATTTGAACAGAATGCAGGTATTCACAGCACTCTTCAATTGATACCACCATAAAAAAAAGACACAACCAAACAAATCGTGGCAATGACAGCCCATAATCAACTCTAAGGACACAACACACAAATATCACTGTAGTCACTGGGGAAACTTGTACAGAATGGAAATGGAACAGGTTCTGACTTCTAACTCTGTGTGAGAGACAGAACGCAACCCCCAAAACTATGGATACAATTACAACACAATTTCAGTGATGGGTAGAATAGAACATTAAGAAATCTGCCAATGGTGGAAAAAGACACACTCTCTGCATGATCAGATCAGAGAAACAATCCACCAGCCCTCGAATTCGTGAGGCAGAGGAGAAATATCTTCTACATGAATAGGGAAGAAAACTCACTGACTAGCAATCCTAAGAGAGAAGGCGAACCCCCAAGAATGGAATGTGGATTCCTTTAACTCCCTTGCATGAAGGAACTGAACAGGCTCACTATCGGGGTAGTGGACAGGCCAACAGACGCGTCATGGAGAGAGAGTGAGCAGGTGTGGGTGTGGTCTTTTTTCCAACCAATTCGTTGTCCCAACTAACCAACAGAAAACCAAGGTGGTGGGAGTAAAAGAGAGAGGTGACACGTGGCTCTTCCCCATGACTCAAAGTTCAACATCCCCCCCTTCCTTATCCTTCAGAATCATGCCCCTTCTCGATTTAGTTGCAACGAACATAGATGGTTGGGTTATTTAATTAAAATGCGTGTTTACATGATGCCACAATTAAATATATGTCGTATGTCCTGTTATCCATCGGTGACCATTCCCAAAATAGAAACACACATAACCAAATCGATGGTGGGGCCTTGGCCTTTAGCTCCGCACCAAGATTATTTACAATATACGTATCATGTATTTTTAATGCAAATGGGGTTAAAATCGGGGTATTACATAATGAATCTAGTGGAGGTGTACACTCATGCATGCTAGTCGCGGTACTAACACTATTAGTATTAACAACTGTTTCAGGAGATGAGGCTCTAGACCTTACCTCTGGTGATACCTTAGGTGTGATGTAGTCGCGCCCTTATCTTGGTGTGTCCACATGCTCTTTGGACTCCTCTATCCCTTTTGAGATCAAGTGATAGTTCTCCTCTTCGATGCATGACCCTTTGTCCAGATGTGACTGAAGTTCGTGCTCGCTTTCTTCGAACAGATTAGGAGCTCGTCGACATTCCTCTATCTTTATTCTTTTCCTGATCTAAATCTCCTTCCACTTCTTAAGACTCCAACTTCTAGTTTAGGTTATGTACTTCTTCAGAACATCTCAGCTCACCATTTCCCATTGTCTTGGTAGGTCATTTGTGACATAGCCTTCTTCCTAGGTGCATGACTTAACTACTTAACTGCAGAATGCCCTTCTTATAAACGAGCATCTCGATCCATGTACTGATAGAAAACAAATATCTTCTTCAGGGTCCTTGGAAAATAATTCTTTCATCCTCACTATATGAGGTTATAGTGTCTACTACAAACTATTATACCAAAATCCTGTCACGTTCATGTGATAAGACATTTGACATACCTACTTGCCCTGAATCCCAGCTTTTGGAGTGGAAACTCATATCATTCATCAATCTTTTCATGCAAATTCCCAGCACCGCACTTGACCCTTTATCCATACATGGTACCCTTGTTCACACCGCCCATACTTTGTTTCCCACAAGCGGTGCCACTGCTTATGGCCCTTAGTCCATAAGCGGTTATTACCAAAACCGCTCTGTCACTAAAGGAGAAACACGATACCCTGGGTTAAAAGGGAAAAAGAGAAGTTTCTTGAGGCTTCTAGATGATAAGCCTCGTGTCCTCCTTTATCCCTACTATTGTGGGTCTGTTGAGCTCGATATCCCCCATCCTAGGATCTTGGAGACCACCTCACCCACAAATCTCTCAACCTACCCTATCCATCTAGCCTTATAAATACAAGCTTATAACCATGGTTGAGGGGGAGAACTCTTAAGGAATTTTTATGCTGTTGGATGATCACTTAGTCCATATCACTGGAGAGCATAGAGAGAGCTAGAGTCGGAGCTTATGGGGATGAGAATGCTTGGTTTCATGGAGATGCATGTCAACACTAAGGCTTGGTTGTAAACTTCTTCATATTTATTTAATGCAAGTTGATTTCTGTCCCACATATATTGTTGATGTTTGATTTCATATATATGTTGTTAGATTCCTTAGTCACTAGAATATTAGTAGATCATGTTCATGTTGCTTTGATCTGTCTCGTGTCGAGCTTATTGCAGGTACACAGGGTGACTATCAAAGCGTTGTATTCCAAGTATCTGCGGCGTCTAGGGAGAGTCTTCAAGCTCTGTCTTCTATTTGTTTTGGATCTGAACCATTCAGACCAGTGGAACACCTTGCTGTCCGCAGGAGGTGAAATATTCCAGCTAACAAATCTGGTGACTCCATTGGGGAATGAAGTTGTGTATCAGACGTTCTGATCTTCCTTAGTCTGCAACTCTTGTCCGAATCCAGGCTCCTTCTTCAACTCTCTTCAGTCATATCTACTCTCTGACCGACTCTGTTTGGGTTTGAAACCTCCAGATCTGAGTCATTTCGGTCTTTTATGCTCTATTTCCATACTCAATTCAATAGTATTTGCCTTGATCTAGCCTTTTTCTGACTGGATCCTTCATTCTTCTTGTGTTTTGGTCATCTACAGGAAAGCACGCCTATGCTATGTACGAGAAGTGGTGCCACCGCCTGAACAAAGTGCACGGTACGTGGTTCCAGCTCCTGTAACTTGTTGACAAGAAGCAGTGTTGTTTGGGAAACGCTCTGTCAACACTGGAGAAGCGCGGTGCCAGGTAGGCATCATTCCAAAGCCCTTTTTCCTTATTTTTCTTTACAAAAATTTGGATTTTGATTGCTTTCAGTTCTGCTAGTCAGACTTGTGTTACTGAATCTGATGCTTATGGTTTGAGTTTTTATGGTTTAATATTGATTTGAGTGAAATTTCAAAAGTTTGATTAAGTCTTTTGATTATTCATCCGCTTCTATGCTTGTTGGTTGTGTTTACGAAAGGATTTCTTGTTGTCTGAAAAGCTTAGGGTGTTATTTAAAAATCTCTTTTCATTTCTGCTACATAGACTAAAAGAAGAACACTAGATTAGCTTCTAGGTTTCATTTCTTATTTGCATAGTAAACTTTTTTTCCCTTCCTTTAAAAAAGAAATTTTTTGACTGAGACTAGGATATCATTATTGAGCATTGGACATTGGTTTTCTGATTGGATTTAAAGCTTTTAGAACCTTTATGATCTTTCGTCTCTCATGCATTTAGAGCTATCTCGATAAAAAAAAATGGTAGTTTTAAGTTAGATTTGCTTATGTTTGAGAAATTTGAAAAAATAGAGTGCATTTGCATATAGGCGTGCTTCTTGTTTTTCTTTTATGAAAAGACATTCTTCCCCTTCTCATTTGCTTTCGAAAAGAAGAAATCAGTTTGGAAAAGTGTTTGCTTGTCTTTGTTTGATGTTCATGATTGTTGTGTGGAAGTATTTTTGGTTTTTGAAACAAAAGGAAAACACTCTCTTTCCCTCCCGAAAGTAGGCATACTGAATGGTAAAGTGAACATTTTGCACTAGCATACTGCATGGTTTTACTTTTCTCTCAAAACATCATGCATTCACCTAACCGTACAAGTTAAAATTAACGATAGTTGTAGGTTAAAATTTACATAGTAACTTGAGTAGTAGGTTAGAGACGTGTTCAGGTGTCATTAAGTGTAGGAGCTATTGTTATTTGTCAGCATTACATTCTGTGACTTGCGCGGTTCTTCCACGTACCGTCGGTATATCCAACGGCCTTTCATGTACCCTTGAGGTATATAGAAAGGTACTTCACGTACTTGATTGTATATCGGAAGGCCCCTTGTGTACGGTTATGCATTAGACAACACTACTACCGATTCGAGCTCCCATGTACCTTGAGTATATCGGGAGACCCCACTAGGGTACCTTATCTATATGAGAAAAGCCCTTTAGTCGTCTTGTTTGGAGCCATACACTGAAAACAGCATTCGGGGAGATTAATACGCACGTACCCTCGAGGTATATCGCGAGTGGCACCTTCTTGAAAATCCTAGTGAGAGACCTTGCTTTTGAACTCCTCCTATCATTTTAAGTGTGCTTGCTTTGACCTATAGCTTGTGTAGGGAATTTCTTTTTGGTGTGTTTTCTAGATTTTCAGACCCTAGGTTAGTTAGGAACTATACAAACTGGCTGAGTTAAGACAGTCCAGAAGAGTATGGGGCTTGCCACCTGATTTTATTCCTAGTTTAGGAGAAAATCCTATGGAAGCTATTGACCAAGGAGCTGCTACCGCCTCCCAAGTGGGAGATAATGTGGTTGTGGAAAGTGGAGTACCACATTCTTCACACTCGCCTCCCTTGGTCCAACAACCTTCTCAGGGAGATTCCTCATTCCATTCTACCTTGGAAGGACGTGTTGATGATACTGCTCACCCAGATTTTGGTCCTAATGCTTCATTTTGGGAAACCCCTGTAGGTCAGGCCATTGCTTCATTTGGCACCCGTGGAATCTCTTCTGAAATTGAAGAAGAACATAGGTAATACCATTCTGCCATTCTCCGCGCAAAGGAGATTGATAAGCAAATTGATGACATTTTAGGCCCAACACTACCAAGGTCCACATCTGTTCCTAGGGGATATCGTTCACTTGCTGAACCTATGAGACCCATTGAACCGACTATAGATCGTCCATTGACACCCCGGAACCCAGGTCAAGATACCACCCCTACCACCTCTCTTGTTATGTCTATACCTAATTTTCCCAGGTCTTCTATACCTGAGATTCAATCTTCAATTCCTGTTTCATCTACACCTTCTAGTGCCAGGGGGAAACCCCTGGCACAACCTACGTTATTTGAAACCGGAATTGTTACTATTCAAGGGCAGAACTCTAACATACAACCATCTACAACTTATGTCCCTCCCACCCATTCTAATGTGGTTAATCCCCCATCCAGTTCAGGTCAACCCTTAGGGGCCCAACCTGTAACCATTCAATCTTCTGGAGGTTATGGTTATCAAATACTTGTAGGTAATATTAATCATCCACCCAATCCTACAGGAATTCCATACCCTAGTAATACTTTTACGCCATGGGGGAAAACCAACTGGTCTTACACGCCAGCTATGGGGGGGATACCTATACATACTACGGGAGGTGCCGGAGGACCCCCTTATGGAGCTCCTCCCCCTAGGGGGCCTAATGGTCCCGGAGGATCTGGAAACTTTCCTCCTTATGGTCCTGGTGGCCCTAGTGGTCCTGGGGGACCTGGTGGCTTTCCTCCTTCTGGCCCTGGAGGGTCTAATGGCCCTCCTCCTAATGGTTCCGATGGCTCTAGAGGTTTACCTCGTCCTAGTGGCCCCAGAGGGTCTGGTGGTCCGCCCCCCGGTGGTCCTAGTGGTCCTAGTGGTCCCGGTGGTCCTGGTGGTCCCGGTGGCCCTATTGGTCCTCCTCTTGGAGGCCCTGGTGGTCCTAGCGGTCCTGATCCCGGAAATCAACCCCCTGTGGGAAGATCTTCCAATAGTTCTTCATCACAACAACCTATTTATCAGTCCACTTATGGTCCTACTGGTAATTATATGCCATATCAATATTACTAGTATGTTCAACCCAACCGACAGTTACCTTTCCTAGCAACTTTGGACTTACCTGATCTGTCCAAGTTGATTAATGACTCCATTTGACACAATCCCTCGTGGCCCCCTATTTCGGTAAAGTTACCATCGGACATCCTGAAATTCGATGGGAAACAAGGAGACGATCCAAAGAACCATTTGTGGTGTTCTTGAAATTCCCTCATGGATGATTCCGTTCGGTTACGATTCTTTTAGAGAAATTTGACCGGTACGGCTGCAAAGTGGTACATTGAACTCCCACAACATTTGTTTGTGGATTTTGGCTCGCTGGAAACCATGTTTCTTACACACTTTCAGCTCCCTATTCATTATGAAATGGGTACTGATATTTTAACCTCTCTGCGACAGAACACCTCCACCCACATATCCGATCATATTCATGAGTGGAGAAGGCAGAGAAGGCTTATTAAGGCCCCTAGTCCAAATCAATTACTAGCTGATTGGTTCACCAAATCCTTGTTGCCTCCTATTGTCCGAGATGTGGCTATGGGTGATGTTGTTACTAAAGAGCAGGCTATTAGTCGGGCTCAGTACCTAGACTTGGTTTATTCCTAGTTTGGCACTCTTTATGACCTGATCCCTCAAGCTCCTCACCCCAGCACTGATGCTGCCAAACCACCAACAGAAGTACCTGTTAATGGGATTGTTGGTTCAATCCAGTCCCCATCAATGGCGAAACCTGCCAAGCAAACCCAAACTGCCCCATCTACTCCTTCGACTCCTAAAGTTTTCGCCGAGGCCAATTCTATTCAAAGTACTCAAACCTAGGGTAATAAAAAGAAAGGTAGAAATCGAAATAAAAAACTTGGAAACCAGCCGGAGACTCCACGACCAACCAATGGTGATAACGACAAAGGGAAAATAAAAGTGAAATATCCTTGTCTGCTATGCGGTGGTGACCATTTTTCAAAGGAGTGTCCTCGTTGGGATGAAATCTCCCAATTTTTGAAATCCAATCCCACACCTGCAGTACTTACGGATCCTTTTCCCTCTCAACAATAGCTGATAGACCACATGTCTAATCAGGGTAATTCTAGATCGTCAGAGGAAATTTGTATGATGTCCTCAGATACCATCCATTTGCAAACTTGAATTCAGAATTATGATAAACCTACGGATAAAAATGAATATCATTCATCTTCAGGGAAAGCCCCTTCTACTAGTTCTCCTGAGTCCTCATCTACTGTCCCCTTGTCTATCAAGAAGCCTACTCTCGACATGATTTTGCACCCACCTAAGAGTACTCTTCGGAAGGCAGTATTTAATCCCAATGCCTAAGCTACTCAATTTTATAATGTGGTTGAAGATCTCACTCAGGCACCTTGTGCAATGTCTACCCTAGAAGTGCTCCAAAGTTGCCCTACACAGTGCAAAAACCTGTTGACTGCATTAGGAGCTTTAGACCTAGATAACACCAACTTGATTCATTTTAATGTTGAGAACTATAAGTCTAGGTTACCACATAAACTTGCTTTTCAAGTCATTACAAAAGTAGTTGGAAAGAAAGTTTTTCAAACGATCCTAGATGAGGGAGCTTCAACCTCTGTGTTGTCTCTGTCTTGTTGGAAAGCCCATGGCTCCCCCGAGCTTGTAACATCACCTACGACCCTTAAAGCCTTTTACGGATGGGGTTTCCAGCCCCACGGTCTCATATCAGCCCTCGCGATCGAGCTAGGTGGAAAAACTGTTTCCATCCAAGTAGAAGTGGTAGATGCTCCTTTATATTACAATATCCTCCTAGGACGAAATTGGTTCTATACTATCACTACTGTTGCTTCAACAGTATTATGAACTATGCAATTTCCACTTCTGGGGAGAATCGTTACTATTGACCAGCTTGATTTTTGTACATCAGATGTTACTACCTCCACAACTAATAACATCCGCATGTTAGGCCAGTCCCCTCCTCCTTACCAGTCGATTGGGGTAGGCGTGTTGAAGGATTCATCCCTTATGGGAGTTTTTCCATCCACTCCTCCTAGCATGGATTCCGCGTCAGTTAATATGATTGCCTCATTTTATTATGAGCCTAAGGGCCACTATGTTGTTGAGTCCACCTCGTTAAGTCCACACGAAGCTATGTATGACGCCATTCAAACCTATTCCGATGATCACACTGATGATCTTCATCTAGTGGCCTCAGATCCTTACCATTTACCGTGTTGGTTAGAGCCTTCTCTTCCCACTCTAGATTATCTCTCTGAGACTTTTCCTTCTGACGAGTCGATTATTGAGATCATGAGCATGGATGAGTCCATTTGGGAGGATCACTATCATAGATACATGTTCCTCCCCAACACCAATTTGGTTAACCATGATTTTGCATCCTTGTTTCCTACTGATATTGTCAACGTTCCCCAAAGTCCTATATTGTTGCAACATACAGATTTTGAAGGAAACCTTTGCAACATTACTCAGATGAACCCAATTGACATATCATCCAAGCCTGATGTTATCGAGCATGTTCATGTTGGGTAGAACTACTCTGCAGATGAATTTGAAGCCTATAAGGCACTTTTTAAAGAGTTCCATGATAATTTTGTCTAGTACTATGAAGAGATGGCAGGAATCGACCCTTCCATCATGGTCCCCAAGATTAAAACTTATCCCTCGGCCAAACCTGTCAGGAAAAAAATTAGGCAAGTCCATCCTAGGAAGGCCGCAACTATAAAAGCTGAAATTGAGAAGCTTCTGAAAGCTGGATTTATTTTACCTGTACCCCTGACGAAATGGGTATCAAACGTTGTCCCTATCAATAAAAAGCAGGGAACCATTAGAGTCTGTATCGACTTTAGGGATCTGAATAAAGCTTGTCCCAAGGACAACTTTCCTACCCCGCATATCGATCAGATTATCGACAACTGTGCTAGAAGTGTTATCTTTTCACTCATGGATGGCTTCTCTGGCTATAATCAGATTGATATATTACCCTCCGATCAACATAAAATGACATTTATTTTCCCATGGGGAACCTTTGCAGATACGAAGTTACAGTTTGGCTTAAAAAATGTTGGACCTACGTTCCAGGGTACGATGTCCTATGTGTTTCACAATGTCAAACACATTGTTGAACCATACCTTGACGTCCTCCCTACTCATTCACAATGATGGGAGGACCACCCTGGTCATCTTAGAGAGATATTCCTGAGGTGCCATCACTATAATATATGGCTCAACTCGCATAAATGTGTTTTTTGTGTTGATACGGTACGTCTGCTAGGTTTTGCGGTATCCAAAGATGGCATCCAGATAGATCCTTTAAAAATTGCTGCCATTCTTGATCTACCAGCCCCAACTAATCTCTTTGAACTCCAAAGTTTGTAGGGGAAGGAAAAATTTCTTTGTCGTTTCGTATGCAATTTCGCAGAGAAAACACACAGTTATATGCGTCTCCTTAAGAAGAACACTCCATTCTTTTGGGATGACCAGGCCCAATGCGCCTTTGATAATCTTAAGCATGCTCTGACTCATTCACCTATGATACACCCCCCTGATTATTCAAAGGAATTTCTCTTGTATATTGCTGCCTCTGCTACTACCATTGCTATGGTTTTAGCGCAGGACAATCTCCACGGTCAGGAGCACGTGATTTATTACGCCAGTAAGAATCTCTTGGAATCTGAAACCCGTTATTCACGTGTGGAAAAGTTAACATTGGCCACGGTCAATGCTGTACAAAAATTTCGTCATTACATTCTACTCCGCACTACCACCGTACTGGCAGACTAGAACCCGATGTACTACATCCTGACTCGTCAGGTTCTCGGGAGCAAGGACTCCCGTTGGATAGTTATCATTTAGGAGTTCGATTTGGAGTTTGCCAAGGCTACATCAAAGAAATCCTTGGTCTTTGTAGAGCTTATGTGTGATCTTCCCTATGCTTTGACAAAATTTGAGCCCAATGATTCATTTCCAGATGAATTATTGTTCCTGATAAGCACTATTGATCCTTGGTATGGAGATTTGCTTATATATCTCTAGACATAACGTTTTCAGCCGCATTTATCACGCGATGACTGCCACCGTATCCGTCACCACATGAAATACTATCTCATCTTGAATGATACTTTGTATAGACGTGGGATTGACTCTATTCTCCAACGATGCCTCACTCATGAGGAGGCTGAACTTGTGTTGAATGATTGCCATTCGGGAGCATGTGGTAGTCATTTATCTAGGATGGCTACAGCCCAGAAAATCCTTCGCGCTGGCTATTTCTGGCCTTCGATTTTCAAATATTGTCATGAGGCTGTTAAGAAATGCCCACCTTGTCAACACTTCTACCCTAAAAAGTGCACCCATCTTGCTTCGCTACACCCCGTCATTACCGTTGGCCCATTCTCCAAATGGGGGATTGACTTCATGCATTGTAAGCCTACCTCAGTCGAGGGGCATGGTTACATCATCATAGCTGTGGATTATATTACTAAATGGGATAAGGCCATGCCTACATATGCAGAAGATGGTAAGACTGCCGCCCTCTTCTTGTTCAATCATATCATAGCTAGATTTGGAGTTTTGTAGTCCATCATTACTGATCACGGATCCCATTTCCGTAATCATATGATGGAGGAAATGAGTGCCAAGCTAGGGTTTCACCATGAAAAATCTACGCCATATTATCCACAAGCTAATGATTAGGTAGAGGCCATTAACAAAGTTTTGAAAACTATGCTTCGTCGGATGGTTGGAGATCATAAATCCAACTGGCACCACATTCGTTTCTCCGCCCTTTGGGCTTATCCACTAGTACAAAAGCGCGGATTTTTCCACGGAGGTTTTCCATGTTTCTTACTTTTTGGTGTAAAATCCGATGTAACAGGAACGAGGCGTCGCTGTATCCATGCCTAGTCGTCGCTGTATCCATGCCTGGACTCTTAGCCGTCACTGTATCCACGCCTGGACTCTTGGACGTCGCTGTATCCACGCCTGACCGTCTCTATAGCGACGGCACCGTCTTTTGTTTTTTTTGTGAATTTTGTTCCGACGGCGCCTTTTTCATTTAAGATTATATTGTTCCATTCCCTATATGTTTCCTAAAGAATAAACCTTGGGACCATTTTCCAATCACATTTGAGAAAGAAATTTTGGAATTCTACCATTCTCTAGTGTTCCATCGTATCATTTATACCATCACAAATTCAATCAGTTTGTTTGAATATGGTTCCCATAGGGTGGAGACAAAACATAAGTGCTTTAAAATATGTTCTAGGGTTTCTTTTGATTTATGACAAAGATACAACTGGAGGGTCATTCAAAACCTCTTTTCATTGTTTCCTCCAAGGTTAGATTTTTACATCTTCCAATGAACTAAATCAAGGTGTATATCTTTAGCTATATGTTCTTTTTCCATATTTGGTCCCAAATCCCCCCCAATCATTGGAATTCCCTATCAATATGGAGTAGGATTCGTTTAGAAATAAGCTCCCCCCATCCTTGTATCCACATCATAATTGGTCAAGTTCATTTTTTACTTGTATTTGTCTTTGTTCAAGATTCACCCAAAAAACTTCACAATCTAAGTAGACATGTAAGTTTGACCAATCATGCTTGGGAATCCACAATATGCATCTTCAATCAAGGATGCTAGATTTCCAAGATTGACTGACCTATATCTTATTATTTTCATGGAGGATTGGGATTAGTGACGATTTTTCTAGTCTTCGGTTATGGGTTTTTTGTTTATTTTTTACTCCATTAACATCGATTTGATTTTAATGTCTTGTTCCAATCTTAATATCTTGTCCCAATAGTGTTTGTTCAGTCTTATTTTGATATCTTGTCTCAATTTAGATAGTTTTTAATGAATAGAACTCCATATCACTATATTTCTTATATATATATATATATATAGATTGATTGATTGATTAAAAGTCATGAACATTCTCCATCTGCATATGCAGCAATTATATTGTTTTACTGATATACATAAATGTATATGTTTTTGGAATTGTTAAGTCTAGGGTTGACAAGCTAAAGTGTTTTCATGTTAGTTCCATGTGGTGGATAAAATTTTTAATTTGGTATGAAGCTTATTGAACTATTGCAAGTTGAAAGAAGAAATTAATATTTCACTAGTCTCAAACTATGCATGTCAAATTAATGTACATAAGGTATGTCACTTATTGGAAACATGTTTAGAAATGTCAATTATAGAGGCTTCCTTATATTTTGTCCATCTAGTTGAGATGAAAGATCTAAAATCTAAGAGATTCTATGTGAATGTGTATGTGTCAGTTAAGAATATAGAGTGCATGGTAATTATCATTAATTTGGTATTTCCCTTTAATTCTTCTAGGTCCTTGCTACGTTAAGAATTTTCTTGAACATAACCTAAGTTTAGGTCATGCAACAATGGTAACACCATAAATCATGCACCACAAAGGAAACAAAATATAGTTGTGACGGCTTAAGCGACAACACCTTTTAGCCATATGTCCCTCCTCCATCCATTGGGTGATCTGGAGCATCTCTATTATGTCCCTCTTGATTCTATGCCATATGAACTAAATTGGCGGGAGTTTTGCTTCCGCCCTCAAATCCCCAATATCAGTGAAGACCTCGCAGCAGAAAAACACCATTGTCATTTGATTACACTTCATATACTTCACACCCGATATTGTTTTCTTTGTGAATTTCATCCAAAAACCCTTGTTCTCTGCGGGGATTAACAAAGTAGAGAATAAAGATGTTTGGCATGCAGAGTCAGTCAGATGGAGGTTATTTATTCTCAGGATGTGGTTTTATGCTCTCTCAGGCCACCCAAGTTAACGAAGGCGGTTTTTCCTCTGTGAGGGTAAGCGACTTTTCCTCTCAGCTTAGGTGGTTTTAGGGCTTTCAACCTCTGCATGTTTTGGCAGTTTAAGGAGCCCAACATTCAATCAAGCATGGATGGTTTTGTAGAAAAGCGGTACCAGTACCGGGCTTCTTCCATTGATGGTAAAACAGATAATCCAGGCAACCCATAAGCTCTCTGATGAGAATTCGAATTTTACAATAGATGGCGTTGACGTCAACAATGTAAGAACCGTTCTTAATTTTTACTGAACATTCAAGGTGTTTATG